>JAEUWN010000461.1:0-146123 GCA_018524465.1 Podaxis pistillaris
TGCAGGGGTGACGAGTTCCCACGGCCGGGTGGTAGTGGTAGAAGATCAAGAAGCGTCGTCGAACACCCAGATATACCAACACAACGAGGCAACCACCGGCAGCACCAGCGACACCACCATGAGGCGAGCACAATCCGCCAGACATAATATCCGACCTTCTCTTGCACTCGCTGCAGATGATCTCGGCGTACTCAGAGAAGGAGACGAGTCCAACGAAGATGTGCTTCGGCGGCAGCTTCTCGAGAAGGACAGGGAGAATGACAGGGTGCGTTTGCTGGAGCTCGGTGGATCCTCCCGGCAGCTGACATCTACTTACCTCAACATTAGCTACAAACACAGATCCAGATCCTCCAAGCACAACTCGCTCAACGCCCTCCAGCAGAGCAGATCCAGGAACTCGAGAAAGAATATAAGAATCTAGATTTATTATTGCAAGGAACACAGAGAGAGAATGAGAGATGTATGGCTGAGCTGGACAGGTGAGTCTGTTGCTCCGAACCCAGCCAAACTCAAGGCATAGAAACCGCTCTACAGAGCAAAGCAACGGGAAAAGGTGCTCGAGCAGGCACTCGCCAAACTGGCAGGCGAAAACTGGCAGGCAAGTTGATTTGTTCTCGCGGGATTGCTTCATGCTAATACTCTGCAGTCATCCCTCGACATTGCCCCTGTACCCGTCACCGCACGACTCGGACATGGGAGGAGCAATACAATTTCATCGTCGCCCTTGAGTATCATCTCGCCTGCAGGACAGTTGCCAACGCCGAATAGCCTCGCCCCTTCCGAAGCAAGCGCCCAAACGCCCGTTCTCGATCGCCAGCAAACTCTTGCCCATATTGAACAGATCCGTTTATTAATTCTCGGTATGGAACAAAGGCTCGAAACAAGGGAAGATAAGCTCATCAAGACAATCGAACGAGCAGAAGGAGAAGGCCGGAGGTTTGAGCAATTACGGAAAGAGATTAGCACTGGGATGGATTAAAGCGTTCCTGCGCACATTGCTAGACTTAATGACTTTCTTGATGATCTTCATGACCGTCATGATATTCTGCAGTTCTCTAGGGACAAGGACGGCATCATATTTCTATGCTCTAGGCTGTATTAGTACCTATACCGTGACCCTTGAGATGATACCTTCTACACCTCATTGTATATACCTGGTTTAACACCTGAGTTCCAACGCCAACCTAGCGGGTGTCATGACTCTTAAATGTTACCATAGTGCAATGTGTCGTTTCCCTCCACGTCATGCCTTTTGGGGGACAGCCTGGGCCGGATTTTGGGAGTGTTTTGTGTCCGCATAAGGATCGATCCCCATAGGGATACGCCAGGGTCCCTGTAGAACCCTGTCCAACAGAGAACGTGTGTGACTGTGAAATGGCCGGCTTTGTTGGTGCTTTGCATGCTAGCCTATCTTAATTCTCTATGGCTTCGTATCAGGGGCCACAGGAAGTCCCATCTCCTCACCCTGCCTCCGGAGCTCCTCGTTGAAATCTTCAGGCATCTCGACTATCGAGGACTCATTGGCGCCAGACAGGTGTGTCGACTGTCTTTCCTATTTCTGCCCTCATTTCAAACCCAACAGGCTTGTAAAAGATTGTATGAGCTGACGAGCTGCAAACAATTCTGGTTGGCCCTTGCCCGTGATCTCTCCTCAAAACCTGGCATCGGAAAGCTGTGGTATCCGCTGGGAAATTGCTCAGAAGATGAACTCATGCAGTGGACCTTGCGTCGACTTCGAGCTCGAGAGCGATGGTCCTCCAGCTCCTTACAACCTCTCCAATTTCGCTCCTGGTTGATTAGACTCGACTTCCAGTTCCACGTTCTCAGAGCAGAACTTCTTCGCGGTGGACGATGGCTGTTTGCAGTGGTATACAATGGAACCACATACATCCTAGATTTGGATCAGGAATCCCCTCAGCCTCGGACTCTCTTCAAGCCTCCGTGCTCAGGCGAAGACCCCCTTAACGAATACTGCATCTGGATGGACGAATCAAAACCAGGGCTGTCATTTCGGGTCGCTACATACTCGGATTTGACCGACCACAGAAGTGAGCTCGCCTCTTCCGCCAAATTGTTTTGCGCTCACACCTTCCATTCAGGGAAGTCTTGGATACGCATATACCAGGTTGATTGCATCGGCGAAGACACGTCCTTTGTAACAACGCCTATTAGTGTTATCCGGGACTACGCCCGCAAAAGTCAGCGGGTTTCTGTGGCTCTTTCCAAACAATACTTGCTGCAGTGCTGTTCAATTTGGTATACCAGCGATGGCCAAGGAACAAGGGACGTAATATTGCAATTACGCCCATACTCGCGAAATTCCACTACCAACTCCAAGCAGTACCTTGAAAAACGTTACAGACTAGCGGGGCCAGTAAGCGGCAAACATGCGTCTGCGAACCTATCCGAGTCTCATGTTTAATTCTAGGCCAGCTGTTTCTTTCTTCCAAAGGATCGAATTGGATTCGCAACCTCAACTTTCGTAGACATCCTTGCCATCAGCCATCCCTGGCCTAATCCTGAATTGACTCCCCTTCATCACATTGTCATTCAACACGGACCCAGCCACATCTCCACGCCCTTCATCGGTTCCCATAGCATCTACCTCCTGGGCATCTGCGAAGATACACTTCAGAAGATCACCATCAATTACGATCGGGCTGCTCCGCCGACCATAGAAGAGCTTGGAAAACTGGCATCATGGGGATCTAAGTTGAGGTTTGGACCATCAGCGTCTGTCTTCTATCAATCAAGCACGTCTATTGACTTCGCCGTCTACGAGGGGTGCCCCCACCGGGACTTCTTTGAGTACGAAAAATACACTGTTCCATCTCAACCGCCGTCTGAAGTTCTTCGTCTTCTCGCATTTGATGACTCAGTTGGTCGCGTTGTACTGGAGACTAGGTCAAGGGTAGTGGACAGGGATCTATTGGTGTTGGACCTTATATAAGGTTTGATGTACATGCACTTTGCCTTCTGTAACTTGCCATCTGAAATCAGCCCAATCAAGGGGAATCGCTTCATTGGTATTGCTTTTATTGGTTATCTAAAGGTTCCTTGAGATTGCCCTAGGGCACCACTATCACTGTTCATAGATCCATCAACCATGCGAAGTTGGATACCTGGGCATTCGCGGTTAGGGACCGATACGAAGAGTCAGGATCATTTAAACATCTACAGGATAGATTAGTCAGGTCGCCTGGTATAAGTGAGTCAGAGTGCGACGAGTAACGGCTGTGCAAGGAATGGCGTCGCAGGTGGGACCGACTGCATAGACGCGAGGGAACAATTCGGAATGATAACTTGAATGACGCCGATTTCAATGATGTTACGGTGCTGCTAGTGTATCAATGTATCCCTAATTTGTATGATGTACGTAACGGCGTAAGTATAACAGAAGGACGAGTGGGGGCTTTTACCGCGACCTGTTCTGACAGCCCACGCTTTGGAAGGAGTCAGAGCCTCCGTTGAATGACAGTCTACTTACAAGAAAGCATTAACTTATTCATCATAGACCGTGTTTACTCATTTACTCATCAGACAGACACTTGATGAAGACTCGTCCGAGACTAATTATCCAGGGAATATCCCTTACCCGCATCTCGTTCAAAGTACTGGAAGGTCATAACAGTGAAAGCCTTCCAGGCTCACCACAATGAGCGCGCGACGGTTATACGCAGGACTGGGAGTTAACTTGGACATTGTCCCTCATAAATACCTTGGAGCTGCTTACCACTCAACAGGCTCGTAACCTACTTTGCGCAGTTCCGCTCCTTATGGATGTATTCGAACAAGCTTAGGGGATGTCGGGTACTTGTTACAATCTGGCATGCGATGTTCATTTGGGGTTTGGACCAAAGCTCAAACGGATAACTACTCAATCAAAGAACTGATGCAGTGGATCTTGCTCGGACTCCGCACCGAAGCTCTATGGACCTCGCCCGGTATACCTCGCTTTCGTTCCCAATTTATTGACAACGTGTATTGCCTCAGCCATGCTGAGCTCCTCCGGCGGATGGTGGATGTTTGCAGTCCACCACGACAGCGCTGCCCGCACTACGAGATTTGGATCGCGAACGTCCCCCGCCGGAAGTCTTATTCAAGACCCGGCGCTCTGGTGAGAGACTGCTTTAGAGCTTCCTGTATTCGGGTCGATAACGAGAATCCGCAGCTGTTCCTTCATGTGGCGGTCTACGGTGGAAATTTTGAGGATAATAGTGTGTTTTTCTGCAGCTTATCATACCCAGCGTCGGTACTCCAAGCTCGTACAGGGAAGATACGCATTTGTATCTACCGCAGAGATTCTGATAAAACATTTGTCGCAACGCTTTCATCGGTCATCCGAGACGGTCCTCGTCCATCTGTGCAGATCTCGACTGCCCTCTCTGGGGACTAATTTATTCAATGCTACCTTTGTCATTTCAACGAAATTGGGAGGAGTACGACAAAGATACAGCTGCGTCGGTACTCGCCACGGGCACCAACCATCGCCACGTTGATCGCCTGGTCCTTACGTAAGTTTTGGTAATTCGTTATCAACCTCCCCTTTGATAACGATGCACAAGTCAAGTCATAAACGATCCATGTAATATGCTTTATGATATCCTTTCCCTAGGGACCTTGCGCTGCGCCTGTATCTAGCTCCGTGCCTCACTCCAGGATGAACATCGACCGTGTCGTGGCTCATCCTGCCTCCTGCGTCGAGCGTATGTCAGGTAGGGAAAAAAGCCCATGGTCTTTGCACAATGCCTTGGTGACATCATGTTATGTCTACGAGGTACTTACCCGTATCTGGCTCGTTAGTGTGAAACACGATGCGGCAAAGATTCAGAGCCGAAGGTTATTAAGATTACGAACAGTACTCTAGGCTGAATATCCATACAAGTGTACAACTAGTGTGACAGCACAAGAACAGGAAAAACGGGTTGCGAATGCACCGAAAATAGAATCAATACATTTGATTTGTCAACGGGGTGAAGTTGAGCCGGTACTGTATCGGCCACCAGTGCAAAGATGTCATCATTCGATCTCCCCGCATAGCGGAGGACTGAATGTGCAGCGTCAAAAGGGGCTCGGCAAACGGTGATTGCAGAGTGATTTTTACGAGTCGATAAACGAGAGTCTTGTACTGAGAGAGGACCGAAGTGCGTCCATTGGATATCCACTGGAATTTTGATGTGTTGAGTCGTGTGCCTGGATTATCGGCCTGGGAAGCAGGGAATCCCAGGGTATCCCCGCAGTTTTGGGGTCGGGGACCGGTACGAGGAGTCGGGGATTATTTAAAATATCCACGAATTAGATCGATCACGTCGGCGGGTATAGATGAGTCAGAGTGCAACGAGTAACGACTGTGCAAGGAATGGTGTCATGGGTGGGATAGGTTGCATGGAAGCGAGGGAAGCATGAATGATAACTTGAATGACGCCGATTGGGTGGTGTTGCAGTTTTAACAATATTGTGTGCCCTTAATGGGTGTGGTGCGTGTAGTGGCGTAGGTTTGAGAACAAAGGGACGAGCGGGGATTTTTACGCAGTGTCCTTCAACGGAGGCACTAACTCCTTGTGAAGACGTCCACTGTCAGAATAAGTCCTTATGCAAGAAAGCACCGACTTACTCGTCATAACGATGATCATAACCGAGCTTGCTTATCAGACGATCACAGGGTGCAGATTCGTCTGAGGCTGATGGGGTGCAATATCCCGGGAATATCCCTCACCCCGCATCTCATTGTACTGGGTGAGGATCCTCTCCAACCTCTTCACTGTCACGTAGAGATGACGGAAGAGTGCTCCGTGTAGTTCCTCTTCGGTCGACCACGGCGTGCTGAGATCGCCCTGCAGCTTCCTGTAACCGGCCGTGATAACCTGCAGCAGCGCTTGCAGGATCGCTTCATCCTGTTCCGGGTCCGAAAAGACGGCCGCGGTGGTGTAGATGAACTTCTCGAGGTTGGTATCGGTAGGGAAACCGTGCGTCAGCGACGAGATGGAGAGGCAGAAGCACTGCAGTAGGCGATGGTAGTCGTTGGAATCAACGTCATGGTATTCCTCGCTCGTGAGGACCTGCACGAGAGCTTGTCCGCTGGTAGTCTGGGAGAGAGAGTATTGCGGGTCTATGATGGACTTAAGTCTCATGTTAACTAGGAGAAAAATTTGTTAGTCGTGCCAACTAAAATATAACGGAGAGATACGTACGAAGAGTCCCTGTAACGGAGAGGGAGAGCAGACCGAGGCGGATGAGTCTCTTTTGGCTACGCTCGGGAGACATGAGAGACTATATCTGTATTGAGAGGAGGGAGGGAGGGAGCAGGAGACAATGTCGGGTAAGGTACAGAAAGCATTGGAGAGCTTTTATACTCTTATATACACTAGCTGCATCGCAGGAGAATCTAAGTTGGAGCTCAGGGACGTGGCTAATGGTGATCATGCGGGATCATGTGGGTTGCGATCACAACTGAGCCGAACATCTGTCATCACACGTCTGTAAACATAATCACCCTTCCCTGTGCTGCTCCTTCCCTCTCATGCCTATCTCCTAAGCGAACTTCTCTCGGATATCTCCTCTCCAGCCTCGACGCGCGTCTCAATGGCATCTCCAAGGCTCCAACCCACCTCAGGGTCTGCTATCCCTGCAGACTGGTCACGAGATTATCTTTTTTCACATCCATGACATCGATATCGACGCCGACGTCCAAAATGCCCGCAAGTAAGAGTTTGACATGC
The DNA here is from genome assembly GCA_018524465.1 of Podaxis pistillaris. NCBI lineage: Eukaryota > Fungi > Basidiomycota > Agaricomycetes > Agaricales > Agaricaceae > Podaxis > Podaxis pistillaris. Next base: position 6,720 of record JAEUWN010000461.1, read on the forward strand.
ACCGCCATCAAGGGGAGTCCGAGAATTGACGTGGAAGTCTGAAAACGCACGGAGCCGTGCCGTGCGCTGTGCCTCAATTACGTGTCTGATGTTGCCGCAGCGGTACTCGTTTGACGATACCACAACGAGCGCAACTACTTTTACTCCTTCTGGCATCAGTGCTCTGGGCTGGATACTGACGGCTTAGTGCCCTCTAAAACGAACCCAGTGGATCGTAACATCAGATCGCTGCTTGCTCTAATTTTGAGCCAGTGGGGGGATAAGCGAGTACACGGCTAGGGCGCGACACTACTTAACAGCTTAACCGGTGACAGCAAGACACGAAGACTCCAAGGGGTCACATACTCGCGCTTCTGGCCGAGGCAGAAATTAATATGTTGAAACATCTATAGCTGTTAGAGCAGATCAAGCCGGTTAGCTGGACGAGACTTGATATAATGGCTCCTTCAGGATTTGAGAAGCTCTTTAATGAAGACAGTCAACAAAGATCACGGGAAGAGCAAACCTACAAAATAGGAAATCTAAGCAAGCAAAAACCCTTCGATCAATAGATAACAATTCACCGGGTCTTTGATCGATGAATACACGCAAAAGCCTCATGCTGATCGTATTTCTCCTCGTACTGTCGCTTTCATATGTAGTGGATCCTTTCATATGGACGATAGGCAACCGAAGATCAATTAAACATAGTTCAAGTTATACCATACTGTTTCTCAGGCACAAAAAAACTCATCTACCAGAAAAGCGACCCCAACCTAACCAATCTCTCAAACACCAAACACAGGCCCATTCTAAGCGTCGAGACATCAACTGCGTACATGTTCAACCCTTATGCGCAGAAATTTTCAAGCCGGCGGGCCCCAAATGGATACTCGCAGCTGGGGCGTGATGTCCGCCACCCACAATAACAATGCCATGAGGGGCATGGTGATCGTGGTGATCATGGTGTTCGGGAAGGCCGTGGTGGATAGGGTGATGAGGGGGCCCATGGTGGTCGTGGTGGTCGTGGTGATCGTGGTGATCGTGGTGCTCGGGGACACCGCGGTGATCATGGTGCCCGGGAGGGCCATGGTGGACAGGGTGATGAGGGGGCCCGTGGTGGTCGTGGTGGTCGTGGTGGTCGGGGGGACCGTGGTGGATAGGGTGATGAGGGGGCCCGTGGTGATCATGGTGCTCGGGAGGGCCATGATGGACAGGGTGATGAGGGGGCCCGTGGTGGCCGTGGTTATCATGGTGGCCATGAGGATCGTGGTGGTCAGCATGGCCAAATTGACGAGGTACCATGGCGGAGTCGGTATCAACATTAGCAGACTCTTCAGAGGCAACCTGGGTATCAACGAGCCAACGACGGCTGGTATCGGAATCGGGCGGCGGCGGAGGAGCAACAACGGCTCCGGTAACAATTCCCAATACCTTGTCGATCTGGGGCTCTCGACTGACAAGTGAAGTGTCGCTGGAATCGGAAGCTTCCTTGTCATCAGAACGCGCCTCCGGTGCTGGCTTGGGAGGGAAGACGATCCCAAGGACCTTTGACAAGTCTTGCGGATCGCGAGGAAGAATGTTATTGCCCTGTGACTGCGAAGCCGGAGTCAAAGCGGACAAAGCGGGCAAGGAGGGCACAGGGATATCGAGCTGTGGTTGCTGTGGAGAAGTGGAAGCAGGCGAGTTGGCCTGCGGCTGCCGCGTTGGAGTGGGCGAGCCTTCCTGCGAGTTCGAATGATGTAAAACGCCTCCCAAGCCTTGCAAGACACCTCCCAAGATCTGTGGACTACGGGGAGCAGGTGCATTCATGGCTGGTTGCGGTTCGGACCCCAGCGAAGGTAAAAGGCCTGTCAGGAGTGAGGACAGGTCCTGCGGATTGCGGGGAGACAAACTTGCTCCAACCATGGGACTCCCAGGACGCAGGATCTTCGCATTGGCCTGGACGCGGACGTCCGTGCCTGCTGAATCAACGTCTACGGCTGCGGCACTGGGACTGGCTTTGACATCTGCATGTGATGCAACGTCGCCAACCACAGGGAGGTCCAGACCCCTTCGTTGGTTATCTGCCACCGGAGCCCCGGTGGTCACGCAGACAAAGACGAGGAAGGTCAGGGTAACCCAGATCGAACGCATGGCGTAAGGGATTGAGGTTTGAAACGAATGATACTGAGCAGCGCAGGGATGGAAGAAAGAGGTAACCGGGATGCTTGTCGAGCCTAAGCGTCCTCTTTTGCTGATGGTTGGAGGACAGTTCCAACGCTTTTTATACGAGGCAGAACGTGGATTGAGCGGCGGTATGTTTTCGAGAGGGATCTCCTCCCATTGCTAGAAGCTGTTGAACACTTTCCAGGATATGTCATTTGACAAGACTAGCAGAGACCTCAGTTCCGGAAGGTGGAGCGTTTGTCGTCGAAACAAAATCAAAATACGCGACAAGTCGACCGTGAGCACGAGAAGACGTTCACATCAGCATTGGTGAGGTCAATTGCAGTACGCAGAAAATCAAAGAAGTCCTGGCATATGGACATATCGGATGACAGGAACAAGTCACGGAAGAACAGAAAGCCCATTTTTTCAAGTACATTCCGATTCGAGTCTTGTTTAGCGTCTACTAGCCTGGGACGTAATGAGCCAGAACCTGATTAGGGTAGAAAGACGCCGTATAGGACAGGGAAATTGGGGGCTTGAAATGTTAGCATGCCGCCATTTTTGTCGTTTGTTTGATTTGTAGCCTGGTTCAGGCAACAGAAGCATGGAGAAAGCGCAGAGAATGGTGAATAGTGTGTGAGTACTGAGCTAGCCTGGTTCACGTGGGAAACGCCTGTTGCCATTTCACGTGAACAACTGTCATTGATGACCAAGCTGCTGATATCAATCCCTTCCAAAAGGAATTGAAATGATCCTCGACCTGGTTGTTTGACCCCACAAGGCCGCAGCGTAACTGGAAGTCGATTACCTAGACACTCAATGGTGCTACAGCGGAACGGTCCAGCGAGCCCATCCGACTAGTTGCAGTCCGCCGCATACTTTAATGCATTGTAGACATCTTCCACTCAGCTAATCTTCTATCAACATACGATCATTTCAGTTAATGGCTAAATAGCCAAGTTGGCAAATGGTCTATGTTCAATGCACAGCCCATTCCGGTGCGGCGTTTAGCCGATGTACTAACAATTTCCATGCGGCGCTATCAAGTTAAGTCGAAGACAGGGAATCCTCTCCAAGTCTATGGACCCTTGGTAATCAGCGTCTGGACGGTTAATGTCGTGTGGATCACACCAAACACGTCAGAGGTTATCGGTTCACACCGCTTGTGAGTGAAACATTCGGTGGCAGCGGAATACGATATGGCGTCGGCCCAGGATAAACGAGATAAGAAAAAGGTAGAGAAGGTTGCTGTTGTTAAGAAAGTTACCGATTACTGAATGACGGGCGGCTGTAAGCTGCCAGAGGGAGAATGTAAGGCTTTTGTCTGCTAACATTGGCGGGACGGACAGATCAGGACCGATTGTGACCTCGGAATCTACCATCTTATCAGGGGGCCGGAAGATTATCCACATGCAGCGGCCGGGAGAGGAGGGCGGATACCTTGATCTAGAATATGGTATAGGTAGACATGGATTTGAGCCTCCATGGATTTAAATAGGCTGTTAGAAAGCTCGCATTGGCAGTGGAAGTTCTGAAGGGAGCATAGGCTACGAGTTAGGGGAGTAATATACCTCCATAATTTCAGATGCATGCAGTGATTCATGGACACCAACGCTTACGCGGTTAACCGGGCGGCAGAATCCCAGCAGCCCAATTACGCGGGTTCCTACCCAGCCCATCTCGCGTTGCGGGGCGGCGTTCAACCTGTCTTCCAGCAAGTTTATCGAATACCAAACAAAGATTTACTTCTGAATACCAAGACATCATCCGAATACAGGTTCAACCGCTTTCTGCAGTAATTTCTAAACCACCATGACCAAAATGAATACTGGCAACAGGCTTGTGATGCGCGCCACTCGCAACGTTGTCATAGACGCCGTGCGCCGCCCCTACAGCGACGTGATTATGACCATCTGAGGCAATGATAGTCACAGGTTTCCCAGGCGCACCAATGACAACGTTGTGGTGAGTGTGAGGATCGTAATGAGTATGCTTATCGTAGTGGCCGTGGTTGTCGTGGTGATCTTGGTGATCGTAGTGGTCGTGGTTGTCGTGATGATCGTAGTGGTCGTGATGATCGTGCTTGTTGTGATAGTCGTGGCCATCGTGCTGGTCAGCATGGTCAAATTGACGAGTCGCCATGACCAAGCCAGCATCAGCATTAGTAGACGCTTCGGATGCAACCTGAGTATCAACGAGCGAACGACGGTTGGAATCGGACGTCGGCAGAGGAGGAGGAGGAGAGAAGGCTCCGGTAACAATTCCCAATACCTTGTCGAGCTGGGGTTCTCGACTGGCAAGTAAATTGTCGCTGCTGTCGAAACCACCCTTGATGCTAGCACGCGGCTCTGGCGCAGCTTTGGGTGGGAAGACGATCCCAGGGACCTTTGAAAAGTCCTGCGGACTGCGAGGAAGAACGTTATCGGTTTGTGAGCCCGGCGCTTGTGGCAAAGCGGGCAAGTTATCCTGTGGCTTCGGTACCGGAGGGCGGGCAAGCAAGACATCTCCCACGAGGTCTCCCAAATTATCTAGCAAGTCATCACCCAGATCATCGCCCAGGTCATCTCCCAAGTTGTCTCTCAAGTTGTCTCCCAGATCGTCTCCAAGATTGTCTCCCAAATCATCTCCCAAATCGTCTCCCAAGTCATCCCCCAAGTGGTCTCCCAGGTCATCTCCCACATCGTCTGCCACACTTCCTACATCTCCCAGGTCTTGCGGGCTACGAGGAGCAACCGCATTCATGATTGGGTGCAGCGTGGGTCCGGACGATGGCTCGGGTGGAAACTCCCCCGAGAGGGAGGAGGGGGTCTGTGGACTGAAGGCAGACGAACTTGCTTTAACCCCAGGGCGCAGGACCTTTACATTGGCCTGGACGTGGACGCCCGTACCTGCTGAATCAGTTCCTACGGTTGTGCCCCCGGGACTGGCATTGACGTCCGCGTGTGATGCAACGTCGCCGATCGTAGGGGAGTCTGGACCCCTTCGCTGGTTATCTGCCACCGGAGCCCCAGTAGTCACGCAGGTGAAGACGAGGAGGGCCAGGGTGGCCCAGATCGAGCGCATTGTGTACTAGTAGTCGAGGTTGAGAGCTGATGATACTGAACAGCGCAGGAGAGGCAGAAAAGAGAACGAGATGCCTGTCGAGCCTAAGCGTCCTCTCTTGCTGATAATCTGAAGGGGTTCCCATGTCTTTTATGCGCGAGAGTGCGGTTTGAGTGGCCGTATGTTTTCTGAAGAGCCTTCCTCCGGTTTCCAGAAGCTATCGAGGGTTTTCCAAGAAGTGTCAGTTGATCAGGCTAACAGAAACCCCAGTCCCAAGAGATGAGCATCCGCCACCGAAACGAACCAAAAACAAGCGGCAAGTCAGTTCTAGGGGAATAAGAACAAAGGAGACATCTATCCAGGTCCATTCCGAGTCTTGTTTAGCGTCTGCTAGCCTGGGATGCAACGAGCCAGAGACTTGGACAAGGTGCAGAGACGCTTAGATAGGGGCGGGCTTGGAATGGATTACATCATAATTGCCACGTTCGCGTGACTGATCGGGTGGCAGAAACCAAATCTGGGTTATTTTCGCCCAAATTGCGAAGGGCGAAAATTGGTATTGTGGATGATTTTCCAGGCAGGACCTGCCATCTCGAGACGAGTTTTCTGTCATCGATCCCATCTCGCTCTCTACTTCTCACAACTACATCCCTCCCTCTACTGCTTTCGGTCGACGCGTGGATACACATCTCGGACTAACATGTCCTCTGATTCTGCTCCGATAAGTCTCGAGCAACTCGAGCAGGAAATCGCCCAACAGAAAGCGCTCTTCAATGACCTAAGATCGCAGCACGCGGCTGGGTCGCCAGAACTGGAGGAGGCAAAGAAGAAATTAGGCGAGCTGCAGAAGGCGCTGGCGTTGTCTAAATCAAAGGGCGATGCATCCAAGGACGCAGCTGCTGGAAAGAAGAAGGAACGACTGCTCCTAAAGACCGCTAAGGTGTGTACGACCATCACAATCACGCTTTGGTCCAGAAAGAAGTAATGTCACGGGATAAGGGCACCAAAGACTATGGCCCAGGTGAAATGTTTTGTCGCGGGCACATTGAGAAGATTGTCAGAGAATGCTTTACGACGTATGGTGGCTCATGTCTGGATACCCCGGTTTTCGAGCGAAAAGACGTCTTGACGGACAAGTACGGCGAAGATTCTAAACTCATTTTTGACCTCATGGACCAGGGAGGAGAACAACTTGCGTTGCGTTATGACCACACCGTGCCTCTAGCCCGTTACCTTGCCATGATGGGAGGCACGAATACACAAAGCAAAATCTGGCAAATTGGGAAAGTGTATCGGAGAGATAACCCTGTGATGTCGAAGGGACGCATGAGGGAATTCATGCAGGCCGTAAGTCGTTCAGGTTTTTTTACGAGTATTAAATTCTCATCGTCTTGGATAGGATTTCGACATCAGCGGCACATGGGACCCTATGATTCCAGATGCTGAAATCTTGAGCTTGGTGTGCACTATCCTGACCAAGCTAGAGGTTGGCGAGTTCACCATCAAGGTGTGCCTTAACACGTTCTCTTAACCTTTTTTCAATCCTTACAACCCTTAGGTCAACCACAGAAAAATCTTGGACGGTATTTTCGAGGTCTGCGGAGTACCGAAGGAGAAGATTCGCACAATTTCTTCTGCCATTGATAAGCTCGATAAGGCGAGTCATTCTGGGTGTCGACCAATTATGACTCCTCGCTCACATCCAGTTCTAGTCTCTATGGGCTGACGTCAAAAAGGAAATGACAGTCGAAAAGGGTCTTGATCCTGCTGTCGCAGATAAGATCGGCGAGTATGTGCGACTTAAAGGTTAGTCAGCCCGCTGAATTATAGGAACTAGCTATTCACCCACATTCTAGGCGGACCCGAGTTGATCGACAAGTTGAGAGAAGACCCAGTCATCGTTGCTAATGCCAGCGCCAAACAAGGTCTAGAAGAGATGAAGATCCTCGTCTCCCTACTCCAAGCATACAGGATCCTTGACAAGGTACCGGTCACACTCCTATTACTACGACGATTTAGGTTTGACAATTGTTATTTTAGATCTCCTTTGATATGTCTCTTGCTCGTGGTCTCGACTACTATACTGGTATCATCTACGAAGCAACTGTCGAAGCCTCCGCACCTCCTTGGCTCAAAGCCGCCCAAGCTGCCGCTGCTGCCCAAGAAGGTAATCCTCCTCCGAACACCCTCACCTCCACCGAACCCTCCCCACCCGCACCCTTGCCAACAAAGAAAGACAAGAAACCGAAAAAGAAGGCCGAAAACGGAGAGGAAGAAGATGAGGTTGACGACTCACAAGTTGGTGTGGGATCTATCGCTGCTGGCGGGCGGTACGATGGACTTGTTGGTTCGTTTACCTCGGCGGCGGCGGGCGATAAAGACAAGAACAAGGGACACTTGCCTTGTGTGGGTGTAAGTATCGGTATGGACCGAATTTTCGCTTTGCTGTGGCCCAAGTGGGAAGCGAAGGGAATGAGGAGTAAAGAGACTATGGTCTATGTCATGAGTGCTGGTGATGGGCTGTTGACAGAGCGTGTGGAGTTGGTGAGAGAGCTGAGGGAAGCTGGTATCAAGGTCCGCATTTGTCCTTTTAAGTGTACTTTATTGTTTATTGAAGGTCGCGTTATGTGTAGACCGATTTCTTGGCGAAGAACAAACCGAAGCTTCCTTCCCAGTTTGCAGCAGGCGAGAAAGACGAAGTGCCATTTGCTGTCATTCTTGGTGTGGATGAGTTGAAGGCTGGACTGGTCACCGTCAAGGAGCAGAAGTGGGAGTTTGTCGAGGGAAAGAAGGTCAAGGTGCAGAGTGCGGATCAGGGCACAAAGGTGAAGAGGGATGAGCTTATCCGCTGGTTGAAGGATACCGAGACGTACAGAGAGTGGGATTCTGGAAGATTGATTTGATGTAATGAGCTGATAGACGTGTTACGTTTAATAGACAAGAATAATCTATATTAGTATACTATGTGCTCGAATGCTGAGTTGTATTGATCCCTGCCTGAAGTCTTCAGGGCACGAGCTACCATATGACTCAAACGGACAAGTGTCCTGTGTTCGATCTTATACGATATATATTGTTTCGTGGGAACAATGCGGCCACTCTTGGACCATTCCTACCCGCGCTCGGGGGTCAAGTTGTTCTTGAGGGCGCGCAATTGTATCAGTTTCTCCGATGCTGTGCTTCCCGCACTCGTGTTAACTGTTTCAAGACTCTCGCATGGTATTAGCGAGGTAACTAGGGACATGGGAAGAAACTCAAGGCACTTGGCAGGTTCGAAATCCCTCCCTCTTGGGGCTTTATGGGACTCAGTTAAGGTGGTTGTCTGGTGTTAACTGGGTGTTCGGTCTGTGGATTATACCTATTTGTGAGGATTGAGTACTAAAAGACGGAATGGTGAAGGGAGTTTGAATGACGTAGACTTGAAATTAATTTAAAGGTAGATCGCTTGTGGCAAAAATTTCGTGCCTGGAGAGACTGGGAAAGTAGCGGCATGTCCTGTGTGGATGTTTTTGCCGGTCAGTAATGGTACTGGTCCAGGGATACCAGAATTCTGATTGGAAGTCTTCCTGGTTAGTTGCCTGAATCGTTGCACTGATGGTTAGTGGACAAGACTCAAGTATTTGTGGATATCTCGTCTGGAAAGCGACTCGTTATGTGGAGATCAGTCAACATGAGTCATGCGGATAATGAGACGATTTATACATCCGTATATGTCGTAGGAACGATCCTAGTTGTACAACTGCACATGCTGTATACGCTCACACACGGCCATCAAGAGCATCTCTCAGGGCATGGACCGTCCGAATTGAACGTACAGGTACTCCCTTCACACTAGTAATGGACTTGACCATTGTCCGAAGCCCAGTTTTCGTTCGGAGCTTCGTGGTCGATATCACACAGGACCTATTTCATCCCCGAAGCGTCTTCCACCGGCTTACAACACGATTCCGAACCTTTAATCGTTGTTCTATTTTCGTCAATGTTTCTCAGGATCAATAGGCTGAAGTAGTGGGCGCCGGTTAGCCCCTTTATGGGTCAAGTCAGGAGCACGCATGGCTTGGAAGGGGCGCATTTGGATTTCCCGCTTTCTGGAAATCATTTTGATATTGAAATATGGCGAGTATGAGCCTCCATATGGATTTGCGGGCTTTCGCGGCGTCGTTATGTCGTGTCAACCACATGGAATGAAGGGCAGTAAACTCGTGGTATTGTGTTTGTCCCTGGAGACGGACTTTAGGGGCTATGTCCTTAGGAACGAAAATCGTATTGTCAGACTCATTGAGGGTCGGGATGCGGAGAAGAGGAGGTATAAATGCGTGAGTATTCTGGCTATGTGTCTTTAGTCAATCAGTTTCCCATTCCTTGCGCCATCAGCAGCATTTATTACCATGGCTCTCAAAAACCCCATCACTGCCCTTGTTGCTCTTGCAGTCGCCGCAGTCACTGCGGTTGCCCAGACCGACCTCTCTTCTTGTGACTTTGTTTTCATCCCTGACGTTCCCGTCGATCCGGCTGTTACGAACGTCGTTGGTGACTTCAACTTTAGTGAGTGATGCTTCTCTAGAGGTGTCCCAGAGCGTCAGCTGACACGGACATCATGTACCTCGTAATATCTAGTTCCTGGCCGTGAGTTGGCCGTGGCCTCTGAATCCCACCAAGGCTTCGTACGAATATTTCTTTAAATCGTCGTCGTTTTCCAGTTACTGATAAAGGAGTTTAGACCCTCGGTGCGACGTTCACAGAAAATCCGGACGATGTGTTCAACGTCCACAATGAGTTCTCCGAAGTTGGGTGGACCTGCGAACAGGTGTCTGATTTCTTGGAGGGTCTCACTGGACAGACGTTCCCCGGTCCTTCGGGTGTTAACTGGAATATCCAGTCCGTTGAGTGTACTTGCGGAAATTGAGGGCCTGGTTCAGGCGCAGGGAAGAGATTTTGGGTAATCAGTTAGATCTTGACAGAAAATTGTCAGAGAAGTGCTTTGATGGGATAAAATTAGATATGTACTTGGGTCCGGGTTGTATGACACTTTTGACATGGCCTTGGAACGGGAAGCGTGAGCGCTGGAACATTTCGCTGCGCTTTTGTAATTACATGGGGATGAGAGCCCGTAGATGGTCTGGGCAAACAGGTTAATTACTGCGCATTGAAATGCATGTGGCCTGTAGAAGGCGCCGGTTTCTGTGCCGGATAACAAAATTGTAAGAGCATCAGGAATTTTTCAGGGTAATTTCAGGAATGTAACTCTGTGAATGTCCAGCAGTGCATCTTTGGACGAGGAATACAACGAAGCGGGAAATGCGCAGTCACGTTGCCGTGGACAATATGTGGGATTGTGACCTGGTGCGTGACGTCATGTTGAATTTAGAAAGACAGTGATCGAACCACTTGGAAGATCGCTGTGCTTCATCTCCTTTCACGACTGAGACGAATATAATACCCGCACGACCTTTACGAGCCCCCGAGTACGACCCCAAACTACCCCCAAAGTCACTTCTATCATCCCTATCGAAATGGGAGTCGACAAACTTGTAAAAAGAGGATATCCTAGTTCGTACCTCAGCGCTTTCTCTCCTTGCTGTGTAATGTTGCTCACCACCGCCCCGCAGTCTTCTTTTCTTTTGTTCTTGCTTTTGGCATTATTGAGGTGTGCTCCCTCCACCTGCAGGCATGTAATCATCTTGACTAGTCACTTAGCTTGCCATTTCTGGCTGGCTGGTAGCCCGATTCAACTCCCATCACAACTACCGAAGTCTAGGAGAACGAGATCGCGTGCGATACTTCCTCTTCGTCTCAGCATGGACCGTCGCCCTTCTTCCTATATTAATGTTCTTCTTCATTGCCGCGAGGAACTCTGTGGGAGCCAGCGTCTTAACACATATTATCTTGTATGTCGACTCTACCCCCACTTGTCTTCCACCCAATTTGACAACATTTCTCCCCGATAGCCTGCTTATAACTTGGATACTCTGGTTGACAGCGTCCGCTGCGTTAACAGAGTCAATAGGAGGTGGACTTAATTGCTCCACTGATGACACGTTTGCGTATTGTGGTCAGGTCAATGCCCTAGTAGCCTTTGGATGGATCACCTGGTATGTGTTCTCATGTGTGGTATTGCTCATTATGTGAGACTTACCGATTGCCCACAGGATCTTCCTCTCATTCGCACTCTTTGTCGTCATTCTACTAGGGATTCGCACAGTCAGGCGCGGAGACGGCTATGGCGGCAGTCTGGTTGCTGTGTAAACCCCCTTCATTCTCTTGTCTCTTGGAGTTCTAGTAACGAATGATGGACGCGTTCCTGTTACCTCTATTCTTCTCCTGCGTTGCGATAACATCCTGTACATTGTATGCTATACTTTTGTCTCTCAATTCTCTGATCCCGTGTCTGTAGTCCTATAATATCTCCTACGCACCGACTTGCGTCATAGTTAGAAAGCTCCTGGCTCCTGCCAAGGAGACCGGTCAGACCCTCACTACCGCTATAACCTACCGCCAATCCCAACACTACCGCCTTACAACGCCGACCCAAATGGCTGCTAGCAGAGCCCTCACGGAAGCCAGAAAACACACAATACCTCCCCTCCTTATCGCCCTCCGCGGCGAAGCCCTTCTCACAAACCCAAGGTTCAACAAAGGCACCGGCTTCTCCCTTCGCGAGAGAAAAGACTTCGGACTCGTAGGACGTCTCCCCTATCGCATCAACACTCTAGACGAACAAACCCAACGAGCATACGAACAACTCAGTTCGCGACCAGATCCGCTCAGAAAAAACACTTTTCTCTCCAGTCTCAAAGACCAGAACTGGGTGCTCTATTATGCACTTATCTCGAGACATTTGAAGGAGCTCGTGCCTATTATCTATACTCCCACTGAGGTGAGACTCTTGCTCGGATCGCCTGCGGCAGATAGAGATGGAATAAATATTATATTGTATAGGCTGATGCGATCGCGCAATATTCACATTTGTTTAGGAGAAGTGAAGGTTTGTATTTGACGTTCGCCGATCAGGACACGATGGAAGAGGAGTTTGTGGAACAGACTGTTGGGCAAGGGAGAGAGATTGATCTTGTGGTATGTACAGATGCAGAGGCTATTCTAGGGATTGGGGATCAGGGTGTTGGTGTGAGTGTTTTTTTGTTAAATGTTGTTCTCATCTTGCTTGTTTGTATTTTTGGACTCATTTATTGTATTGGTGGATGTGTGTAGGGCATTGCGGTAAGTGGATTCGGTTTATGGTGGTGTTGGGTTTGTGATGAAGTGTTGGATTTGGGAAGATTTCGACGGCAAAGTCGGTTATGTATACGTGCGTGCCTCCCTTTCTCTTTTTGGGTGTGTCCGTTGACGAATGGATACTTTATAGGTTGATTGGAGGGCTGGACCCGGCCAGATCTTTGAGCGTAATGCTGGACGTAGGAACAGACAACGAGAAACTACTGAACGACGAACTCTATGTCGTATGTCTTACCTCGCTTGAGTTATGAGTTCGATGAATAACCGTAGGTTTCTTAGGGATGGAGACACAATCGAATCCGAGGGGAAGAATACGACAACTTCATCAACAAGTACATCCCACCTCTCTCGGGTATACGCGAGTCTGAAATATCCCTTGCAGATTCGTTGAACTAGTTCGCAAATACTATCCGCATAGTCTGCTACACTTTGAGGACTTTGCGTCCAGTAACGCATATCGTGTGTTAATGCGTTACAGGAAAGAACACGCCGTCTTCAACGATGACATGTACGTCTCTTCACCCGAAAACCTGCAGAAGGGGGGCACTCACTTTCAATAGTCAAGGTACGGGCGCAGTCACTCTCGCGTGCCTCACGGCCGCAATCGGTGTCGCCAACAACCAAGCCCACAACAAGCAAGGCTCGCTCTCCAAACAACGATACGTCATCATGGGCGCAGGAGCAGCCGGTCTCGGAATAGCAACACAAATCCGAGACGCCATGGTCGCGACAGACAAAATCTCAAAACAAGAAGCCAATACTAAATTCTGGTTAGTCGATCGGGAAGGGCTTGTATATGACGTGGGTGGGGGTATGGCCAAAGGAGTGGGAGAAGCCAAAGGTCGTTTGGAAGGATTTGTTCGGAGTAGGGACGAAGGATGGGAGGGGAATGTCGGATTGTTGGATGTGGTGAAGAAGGTGAAGCCGACGGTGTTGATTGGATGTTCGACTGCCGCTGGGGCGTTTACGGAGGAAGTTGTGAAGGCTATGGTGGATGGTGGGTGCGAGAGGCCGATTGTGTTGCCGTTGTCGAATCCGACTAGGTTGATTGAGGCGAAGCCGGAAGATATTTTGAAGTGGACGAAGGGGCGTGCGTTGGTTGCGACTGGGAGTCCGTTCCCGCCTGTGAAGATGAAGGTTGACGAGAAGGAGAAGGAGTTTGTGTGAGTGTTTTGTCCGGGTTCTTGGGTTTAGGATTGGCTGATGCGGGATGTGAAGAATCGCGGAGTGTAATAATGCGTTGATTTATCCTGGCCTTGGATTTGGTACGGTCCTCGCGAAGGCGAAAGAGATGACGGATACGATGATCATTGCCGGTGCACATCGACTTGCAGAGCTCTCTCCTGCCATTAAGACGCAAAACGCGTCTTCGTCAAAGGATGGGGATTACGCGGGAGAGGCTTTGTTGCCCGATTTCGGAGATGCACCTAAAATTAACTTCGAAGTTGCGGTTGCGGTTGCGGAGCAAGCCGTTAGGGAGGGTAATTCGTATGTTGGGGATGGGCAGAAGTTGAGGGTGGAGGACGTAAGGGAAAGGGCTAAAGAGAAGGTTTGGGTGCCGGTATACCCTGAGTATGTGTATGATCCAAAGGGGTTGCAGTAAGTGGAACGCATCATTCTACGACAATCGTGCGACGCACGGTACCACTGTGCTTGCCGGTAAGGGCCCTGTGTATAGCGTATAAGATTTGTGTAGAACAAGTAGGACAAACCAAGGAGTGATAGACAACGACGATGGTGATCTCCCAACAAAGCTAAACACTTGTACAAGGATCGCGGGAATAAGGCGTGAGGGAGCTCACCGGCCAGATGTGCGTAAACAATTTTACTACAACCACTAGGGTGGGCATATGCAGTGGAGAATATCGCCGCAACTGTATCTTCACTGCACTCCCATGTTTGTTGACTTGCTACAAATGACATTGGGCAAGATACTCTTCGGAGAGTGCAGTTGCCCGCACAGCTGGGTGATGGTCGTCCCAGACGATTGACAGGAGAGCTGTACCGAAAGCGACATCGGAGTTCTTTAAGTTGATAGTATTGACACGCAACAAATACAGATACGCATATCCGCTACTCGGAAAAGGATGACGCCGGTTGAGCGGTACATCCAGGGCACTCATTTAAAGGTGTATCAGCGATTTCAAGGTTCGCAGTGGAACAGAACAGGTCTTAAAAAATCAGGCCCATCACCAAGTATTTTGCTTCCGTTTGGGTCTTCAAGAAATACGACCTATGGATTCATCGAAAGCCAACAAGGTAGTTGGTTGGTTACGAGGGGGTTCATATGTTTGGGTATACCGCTTGCACGACACACGAGTAGAAGGCACGCAGAGATCATATGTAGCAATGTCAAGTGTTGGCTCATATAACGACGGGCGGAGGACAGATGCTGACGGTTTGAGTCTTACCATGTCTGCCGGGTTGGACGGGTTGGACGTGAGTTTGCCGACCTCTTCAAAAGTTGGTGGGACAGCCGCGTTGTGATCGATGATAATCCTTCTGAGAGTGCTTTTGTAGACGCCCACTGGATAGGTGTGACTCGATTCAACGAGAGTGTCTGAGATATGCTTCGGATTCTGGGGGTAGCAGATATGGTGAATTGTGACCAAATCTAGCGTTGCCACACCAGATTCATTCTCCGAGTATTTGATGGCAAAGATGTTCATGAAATCTCTTGTGATGGAGCCTATCCGATTGTCAGGAAGGAAGAACGTTTTGACCTAGAATGTTCATTCAGACATCAGGTCGACTGCCTTCTTTCGTGAGCTCACTGGCTGGGATGGCTTGGTTGGCTTTTCCGCGATTAACGTGGCCATGGCGGGTGTTCGTGGCGGATACCGGCGCAGCTGTATCTTCGCTTTACTTCCCCCACTTTCGTCGAAGTATTGGAGGTGACATTGAACAAAATATTCCGCAGAGAGGGCGGTCGAGTTCCGCACCGCTTGGCCAGGATAGTCCTAGATGGCTGACAAGAGCGTCGCGGCAAAAGTGGCGTCGGAGTCCCCTTTGGTGGCATGGGCGCGGTAGATGCAAATGCGTGTCTTCTCTGCATAAAAGGGATTGTTGACCCTTGAGTATGACAAGCTGCGGGGGGAACTCACTGGTGCTCTTCGGCTTTCGATTATAGACTGCTACGTGAAAGGGCAACTGTTAACTCTCCTTGTCAACCCATATGCGGGAGTCTCCCAGCGGACTTTTACCAGAACGCTCGGTCCTAAATACGACTTCAGCTCGAGGACGTTCTTTATCCAAATCCGTAATACGTGCACAGCCGTCATAGTAGACTGCAAACATCCACCGTCCACCGGGGAGAAGTTGGGCTTCATTGCAGCAACATGTGTCGTCGATAAATCGGGAACCAAAGCGGGGTGCATCGGACGAGGTCCAGGTCCAATACATCAGTTCTTTGGTTGAGTAACTATCCAATTGGCATTTCAGTTTGATCCCCGAATGAACGTCGCACGCCAGGTTGTGCCAGAACTGTCGGGTATTTGTTACATTGTACAACGTCCTCTAAGTCTTGAGTACATTTAGTAAATGACACGTTCACCCGAATAAATATCACGTCACCAGTCGGATGTCAATCAGACTTCGGTACATAGTCGAGACGGTTCAGAATTTCTAGTAGTTCTGGAGGGAGAAGAAGAAGACGCGACCTCCTAAATTTGTTAAGATATATCCACAGGGAGTGAAGATACGCAAGAAGGTAGGTTGCGAGCCAGTTGAACGGTCGTTCAAGGGTGTTCATGAGTGCCACACGGCCAAGTTCCTTCGGCGGTAACTCCGTCACGTGCCCAGTGACACGCACGCGTTTCTGTGTTGTTAAATGGGAATTCATTCGCACGGTATCCCCGAAAAATCCGGTACTGCTGACTTCGCCGACTGCGAAGCAAGAAGAGGATTCTGTCACGCGCCAGAATGATACCTTGCCATATACCTTGCCATCGCTGAAATATGCAAGGCATGACGGTGGTTTTAAAGATACAGTGCATCGCAACCGCTTTGGCTTGACGGTCAGGGGATCTATGTATAATGCACAGGGTTTGCACAGAACAAGTAGAACAGATCGGCGAGTGATACACGATGACGTCGGGTTAGCTGGTGTATAGTTAAACGGAGTCGTTTGAATCAGATCGGAAGTGGGTATTGACGTAGCCTTGAATGATCACTCCGGGTTCCGACGTGTTGTAGGTCCCTGGAGGCGCAGCGGTGTGTACGGAGGGAGAGCAAGTTGCTCTTCGGGGTCGTAAGGAGAATGCGCCCAGATATGACGGGCTGTGTGAATTTCGAGAATGGTGAGGTGCGCGGGAAATGGTGATATCATATGTCATGCATATGGTTTGGCTTAAGCATCTTACTCAGACTGACCTTCATTCTCGCACCCAGTTCGGTCTTATTCGCCGCTTGTCTGAACCATTCTCCTAACCCCATTTCTCCATGGTGGCCCGTTGATTGGGCGTGTAGGAGGGTGTGGGGAGAGAACGGGAGAGAAGGAAGGTATGTTGTACGTGATATGAGGATATTCTAGTCGAAGATGATTCTGGGACTGTACCGAGCGCCGTTGAATTAGAGTTCGGAGCAAGGGCCGCTCACGTGGGACCCGGCCGCAACACAGTTGCATGTGTTCTAGCCAGAGTCGCAACACCTTCTTAACATCCTCGACCATACTTGTTTCATTCCCACGACATTCAAGCCTCGTTCTCTCCCCTACCATGTCCATCCCTCACCTCCTCCCGGTAGAACTCTTCCACGAGATTCTCCTCAATCTCCGCGACGATCTCTCCACTCTCAAGAAGTGTGCTCTCGCCTGTAGCACTCTCCGATACATCGTTCAACAACACCTCTTTTCCGAACTCATTCTCCACCGCTTTCCTCATCCACAGAAAAATATAAATGCGAATGCAACATCGTCGGAGAGTGATGCTGCAGACGAGGACACACTCTGCTCGTGGTTGCTTAAACCCTCACATGCACATCTCCTTTCGCATGTGCGCCATTTAAAACTACAATGTTACCCACCACCAGGCTGGCGATCCGTACCCGATCCTGCGTTCCCATCCGTATTGGATAGCATACCAGCACAAAACTTGACTAAGATTACCATTCTGAGAAGGTATCGGGACGATCCTTTGTCGGATACAGAGGTGGTGGTGAGGGGGTTGCTGGGGAGGTGCACGGCGCTCGAGGAATTTAATCTCGAGGATAGGCGCGTGCCGGCGTCTTATCTTGCTGCGTGTGCGGGGTCGGTGAGAGTCTTGAGGGTTCATGGGACAGAGTTTGTCGAGGATGAGCCTGGTGGTTGTGGTGGGGTTGTATCAACGAGGTGGCCAAAGTTGGAGGCTTTGGTATTCCCCTTAAGGTTGTTGCCTGAGTGTTTGCTGTGGATGGTGATGGGAATCACGAGTGAGGGCGTGGGTGGTGCTGTATTTCCGCGGTTGAAGCATTTGTTTGTGGGGGATGAGGTGAAGGATGTCGAGATTGTGAACGAGGTACTGGACAAGTGTAAACCGACACTGCGGACGTTGGTGTATACGCCATATGGATACAGTGAGTGATGAACTATGATTCCGTGATGCGGTCTTACGTTGAACCGATGTAGACTTCTCGTCGTACCCAAATCCTTGCTATAATCAAAATGGGACTGTAATCGAGTTTACGATTCCACCGTCACTTCGCATGTTGGCCATCAACTGTCCGATCATGTTGAAACCTGCATCACGGACATATCCTAATCCTTTCGGCTGGCTAAACCACACCTTCCGGCAGTTGAGTCGTCAACAACCCTGTTCACTCGAGGTTGTCCACATCAAGTTCTTGACAACAGGCCAGATCGAGATGCTCGACGCTCTTTTCCCAAATGGTTTCCCAATTGACCTGTGTTTCGCCGAGTTCGATAGGTTACTGTCCAACAAAACACGTTTCCCGCGTCTGAAAAAAGTGTATCTGACCGTCGGGAGACATTATCTCAATTTGTTCGCTGACCCAGGGACACTGCCGCGGCTGAATGAGAGGGGGTTGTTGGGAATCATCCATGAGGAGGTTTTGAAGAGAAGGTTCCGGGAATTCCGGACGACGAAGAATGTGGATAATCTTCCATGGGATGGAAAGACGTATTCGTTTGTGTGATTTTTTGTTGTGGGGCGTTTGTGTGATTATCATTGTAAAACAGTACTGTATATATGTACTATACGCTCGCTTTGATACTCGTGCATGGACTCTTAATTACATAGATATCACTCGGCATCCTCGGTATGACGGATTACACCACCGATTCACGTGCGTAAGCTGATTGGCCAGAGTGAAGAGTTAGGATCATCGACCCTGAGCAGAATGTTGCAGGGCCTTCTCTTTTTGGCCGCCTCTACGTTTTTCACGGTTCACCTCAACGTCCCACTTTCCCCTCTTCAGAGAAAGATTCCATTCCTTGCTGACAACGCTCGCTCGTGGTTCTTGGGAGACCGTTGGCGTTTGGTTTTGAAACGATAGGCGATAGACGGTGACGAATCAGACAGGGACGGAGGATAATAATAATGGGGAGGTATTTGCCCGAGAGGTCGTTGGAGAACCTCAAAAAGTACGCGTATAGAGGTGCTGACAAGTACGTTTGTCTTGCGAATTTCCCTCATATTATGTAACTAAAAGTGTCGCGGAATAGGTCACTCGTCTCGCGGTATGTACTGAACCCGTTCTGGAATTGGCTCGTCACGCTGTGGCCATTGAATGTCGCACCAAACGCTGTACGTCTCTAATCCATCTTGGTCAAACCAGCGTCAGGAATCTTACTCGAGCATCTTGATGGTTGTCAATTTGAAATGAAAGATCACGTTGACGGGTCTGAGTATTGTGTTTTTCAATTTCTTGACGCTGGTGTATTTCGACCCGCTTTATCTTACTGAGAAGGACGTTGAGGATGCTAGACCGCATGGGCCGCCTCAATGGGTGTATTTCACGTACGTCATTTGCTCCATGCCAGGTGTGCATTCTGTGCTGAATTGGTGGTGTGGTTAGGTGGGCTGCTGGGCTGTTCGTGTACCAGTCTTTGGATGCTATTGACGGGTGAGTGGTATTTTGCTAGCAATGGAGGTTGGGGCTGATGTGGAGGTGGGGTGGATTGTGAAGGAAACAAGCTCGTAGGACTGGGATGGCCGGTCCCCTTGGGGAGATGTTTGACCATGGTGCGTCATAGATCTATTGTTGGATGTGGTGGTGATATGTTTAACTGACGCGCTCTGTGGGATTTTAGGTTGCGATGCGTTAAATACGACTGTGAGATTGGGATTATATTGACTGGTTTCGTTGCGGGGTGCTCATGTATGACTTTGGTAGCTTGAGGTTATCCTTGCTGCGCGAGCTCTTGGACTCGGACGCTCGTGGTGGACTGTCGCATCGGAGATCTTCACCTTGGCCAACTTTTACCTGACGACTTGGGAGGAATACCATACTGGTGTTCTCTTTCTTGGTTACTTTTCTGGTCCAGTTGAAGGTATTCTTATGATTGTAGGGATCTACATCGTGACTGGCTTCTGCGGTGAGCTTTCATCCCTCACCCCTGCTGGAAAGCCGAACTCAACAAAATACACAGGGACCTTATTCTGGGAAAACAAAATCTGGACATTCCTCGGACTCGAACACGTCTACCCCTTCACCCACATCCCAAACCTACCCCTCAACGAATCCTTCATGGTCTTCGCAGCCCTTGGTCTAGGCATAAACATCCTCCACGCCTACCTCAACGTCCACACCTCCCGCTCCGACCCAACCAAAATCCGTCCCCACACAAAAGACACAAACCCCCTCAGCCTGCTGGTACCTTTCCTCTTGCCTACGGCGATACAAGTGGCGTGGTTGTCCCATCCTGCGTTGAACCATTCGGCGATTATCCATTCGGCGTTGTTTATGCCGTTTTTGTGTGCGTGGGGATTGCAGTTTGCGCATCAGGTTGGAAGGATGATTTTGGCGCATGTGACGCTTGGGAGTGAGAGGTTTCCGAGGTGGGATTGGGTGTGGGCGTGGAGTGTTGTTGGGGCACTGGATGCGAATTTGCCAAGGTTGTTGGGGAGGTGAGTTCTTCATTCATGTGTTGTGTTTTTGGGATGGTTTTTTTTGAATGTGGTTTGTATTTCGTTGTAGGCCTCCGATTATTCAGACTAATACCCTTAATACCACGGTTTTCGTCTGGTTGACTTTGGTGGTGTCGGCGTTTAATTATGGGAGGTTTGTTTATCTCGTGATTTATGATATCACTGAGTATATGGGTATTGCGTGTTTGACGGTTAGGAAGAAGGATGAACATGGACACTGGGTTCATCCTGAAAAGTCATCCTAACCGTCGGTGGATGTTGGCGTTTAAGTGAAGCAGGGAGAAAGGAGGGATGCAGGAGGTGATATCTTACTGACTGTTGGTTTTGGATAATTCATGACGGTAATGACGATGATGATGCTAATGAGATGTGACAGCTGGATGGTGTGGTTTATCTGTGGAATATGTCGGATCTGTTTGAAATAGGAATTTTATTTTCTCTCTAGAGCTGGTGCCCTTCGTGTACGAGCAAATAAGGTTCTGCAGGGCTCCGAGCATGGCTGTCCGTCGGAAGGAACCTGGGGTTGGCCTTTGGCAACCTGATAACGCGTGTTTGATTGGGAACGTTATTAGATGGGAAAAATGTGGTGCAGTGCGCAAGGGGGTATGAGATGGGTAGAGCCAAAAGAAAGGAAAAGTGGAGTTGGTGGGATAACGCGCAATGTATTTGCGGGTCCGAGGTGAATATGTTATCAGTGCAGCAACCGATTGGGTCCATGATTAAGGTACTTATGGTTCGAAATTCGAACACGGGTAACTCTCAGTTGACGCTGTAATATCGCTTGATTCTGCGTGTGCTCAGAACTCAAGAAGTGCCTGAGATTCCCAGAAAAGCCACTTTCTGCCGGAGAAGGAGAAGTGTGGTTTGCAATACTGTTGGACCAACACCGGGCTACTTAGGGGCTATAGTCAAACAAGTGCAAACACGCCTCGTTTGTCGACGATCAGTTACAACATTGTAAGGATTTGCCATTGCGCTTTGTAGTCTCAACAACATCCACTAATGGCTGAACCAAGCCCACCGCCGATTCAACAACCACAGCCCGGCCTACCCCCACCAGCCTTCGTGCCTGGTCCAACCATCCCTGGTCCAGTTCCTGCAGTACCTGGACAACCGCCAGTCATTCCTGGCCAACCACCTGTGATTCCTGGACAAGCTCCGTCTGCACCTGGGCAAACACCTGCGGGGGAGGAAAATGCTTGTGAGACGCTGTATATTCAGAATTTGAACGAGAAGGTGAAGCCGCCAGGTATGTCGTTTATGTTTTTGCGCTTATGATTTGAGCTGATCAGAGGTGTAATTTTTATGCGATGTTGTCGGTTTGCAGTGATGAAGGCGACATTAAGGGGGCTGTTTAAATCGTATGGCGAGGTATTGGATGTGGTGGCGCATAGTAATCTGAGGATGAGGGGACAGGCATTTGTGTCGTTTGCTTCGGTGGAAGGCGCGAAGAAGGCTTTGAAGGATGTACAGAGGTTCCCTTTGTATTCGAAACCTATGGTGCGTCTCTGGTTGCCGGTATCACAAATCCTATCTGACTAACTTTATATTTCAGCAAATCTCGTTCGCGAGAACGCGATCGGATGCTGTTGTGAAGAAACTTGACGCTGAACACTTTGATGAGCATAAGGAGCGGAGAGAGGAACACAAAAGTATGCGTAAAGCTTCGCCTTCGGCTGAAAATGCGACTCACGGTCATGATGATAGAGGCGACCCGATATACTAATCCAATCAAATCGAAATTCCGGCTGAAACGGATGGCAGCGGAAAGTATGCACTTTTGTTTTCCTTTACCGCACCCCACTCAATTTATTCCCATCGCTAGTGGACGGCGGAGCAGCGCAGCCCCAAACGAAACGACCCGCAGTCCAGATGCCAGACGAGTACCTCCCGCCGAACAAGATTCTCTTCTTGCAAAACCTCCCAGAGAGCGTCACAAAAGATCAGCTCACAACCTTGTTCTCGCAATACCCGAACTTGTACGAGGTGCGCATGATCCCAACAAAGAAGGACATTGCGTTCGTGGAGTACATGGACGAGGGGAGCGCAACGGTGGCAAAGGAGGCATTGCACAACTACAAGTTGGATGGCGAGAACAAGATCAAAATCACCTTTGCGAGGAAGTAGTGGTGCCTTGTTTTCTGTTTTGTGTTTTGTAGCGTATGACATGTACGATTAATTGATGCAAGCCAAGACTGGGCGTCTGTGCTGTGAGAATGAATGTGGTGAGAGTGCCAAGCTGATGCAGAAGGGAGATGAAGTGGAATGCCAAGAACTCATTCTGTTCTGTCCTCTACCACTTCCTCGACATCCTCAACATGCACGAACATCGTCCTTTTGACGCAGAAAACAGGGGAAGTGTGTGAGAGCCGAGATGGCAGCCTGAGAGCAGCCCGGAAGGTCCCAATTCTGTTCTTGTCTGCTGACCACCACCTCTCACATACATGTCCCAACAAAGGTATTTCACGGCCCCTTTTGCTGCGCCCGAGGCTCATTTACGTGCTAGGGCATCATCGACATCGCAGCAGGCGACATCTCTATTGAGTCCCGCATCATCGACGGGCTCATCCACCCCATCAGCACAGCCAAAACCGGATCGTCGGCCTTCTTCCACACCAGTCATTGCAGGTTCACTGGTGGGGTTTATCGTCCTCATAGTTGTCCTCGTGCTCCTCTTAATCAACAAACGGCGGCAATTACACGCGGAACGTGTCCTCCGTCAGCCTCACCATTCTGACCAAACATCATTTCCGCAAGATGGTCACCGAGGTGCGTCCCTACTTCAACCCTTGGCAAGTTCTGGGTTATATTAGAGTCTGTTCTTACTCAAAGCAAATCATTAGATAAACGAGGGACGCTGGGTGTGTTCAACGTCCCGCCAATACCACAGTCTCAGGACTTCCCATCCTCGTCAGAAGCGCCCTCGGGAGTTCGGCCCATACCCAAACCCACGCATGACCACCAGCATGTTCATTATCACCAACCAAACAGTCATCATTCACGCTCGCACTCAAACCCGTCGTATTATCACCACCATCGCCAGCTACAATCGTATCAACTACAGTCTCACCGCGGAGGCCAATCATCCACCTCCTCTTCTCCCGCCCAATCCCACACTCCATTGTTATCGCAGCAACAAACGCAAAATCCAAATACGCACTTAATTCCGGGGATCGGTGTACCTCATGGTCACCCTGATGCTGCTGTTAATGTCGTTGCGGATAATAATAACAATGTGAGTACCAATCCTGCGGTTATTTTTGGAAGTGCTAGCCGTTTCGATGCGGATGCGGATGCGCGGAATGTGACGGGAGAAGGTGGACGTGGAAGTAATGCGGGTGTACCTGCTATCGTTGTTACGCGCGATGGAGAGGATATAGGGGGTGAAAGCCGAGGGGGTGGTGTACGAGACGGTAGGGGTAGTGCTGAACTTCCTCTGGTGACTGGGAGTGGGAATTGGGTTGATAGGGCAGGTGGGAGGGATGGATTGCCGATGAAGGTTGATGAACATCGGTTTGGAAATGAACAGGGAGGCGAGATGGACCCTTTAGATGGAGATAGGCGTAATGGACGGTGGCGACGGACATTAAGGTCTCGCGTTTCCGCTTCAGGGCTAGACTATTCTTATCCTGCTTCTGGGTCTGGAAATTTTGAGGGTATTGGAGGGAGGATGGGAGACATTGGACGGGTGGGATTGTCACCAGAATCAGCTGGTTATGGCTATTCCGGGAGGCCTAGGACTGCTAGTGGATCGACATCGGGATCCTCGTTGCCTTCGACACTTGTTGCTTCCTCCACACCTTCTGGCACTGTGGGACCCCCTTCGCCGACAAAATCTGCTGCATCGTCGACAGGGAACTTGGTTTCTCAAAACGTTCAAGGGCAAAATGCGGATGTGGTTCTCGATAATGCCCTTCTATCCCCCTCTGTTCCACCTCTCACAAGACAAGGACAGAATCAGGCGTATATCGGGAACACATCGATCCTATCTGCGCCACCTGTGGTGGAAGAAGAGGCACCTCCTGCTTATGAAAACGTCTGGGCTGCTGCGAGACAAGAAGAGGAGAGACTGCGATTGGAGAGCGGTGGAGAGCAGGAGCGAATGCAAAGTTAGAGCTCGTCATCGGGACTCGGGGGGGGGGAAGGGGATCACTACTAGACTGTTCTGTTGTTATCTTCACTCATTCTTTCCCTTTCTTTCATGGTTGGCTATCTCATCCGTTTTCCTTTCTTTGCATTTTGCCGCCGCCGCATTATGTCTGTTGTCTAGGGTCCAAACTCTCAGCACTCAGAGATGGACTACCCCGGTGTAAATGTATGTATGATATATCATATCCTCGGTATTGCATGGGACGGTTTGTTGTAGTATATGTGATATAGATCCACCTCTTCTAAATGATATTTTTGCTCCTCTACACGAGGACACCGGTAGTAATCTGGGAGTGGCACCGGCGGCAAATAATCTGCGTCTTCAATCCCTGCGGAGATGGTTCATGACAACCAGCAGAAGTTGTGTGGGACATAAACCACGCTCGACGCGGGATCAGAACCTACCAGAGCCTGTTTTTGAATAGTTTAATCTCACACCAGAAGCACAGAACAGGGAAACGAAATAACGGAAAGGCATTGAGGGAGAAGGAGGGATGTAAAAATAGATGAATGTGTGATATTTATAGTAGTAACATGATGACAGAGATATGATTATGCCGCTTTTTTTGACACGGTGATGAACCTGTAAGTATGTAACCAGTATTGCGTGCAATTTAGATTTTGGGATATCTCCGGACCCGATGCTGCGTCAAGATATGAATGATACATGAATGATGATGTACGGTTGTGTGAGAATACATTTGAGTTTCATTTGGTGGCAGGGATCGCCGGTGTCCAGTCACGACACCGCGCCTGGACGACACGATGAGGCTGGGAGGTGTTAGAACGGTGTGGAGGCTGGGAGAGGGGTATGAGCGCTCAGATGAACACGGAGGTTGTGTACGTCCATAAGATAGCCAGTGCCTGGTGATAACACTTGAGGATTAATGCAGTGCCAACGCGGCTTATTAACGGCACGTAGCCTAAGACTTCCCGAATTAAGTGTCTCTCCTCACTTGGTGTGGTCTAGGACCTGCTAGGACCCGCCTAGTTGATGCCCACGGCGTGAGGATGGAAGTAGATAAATCCGTCGAAGTTAGGGGGGGCCATGGATCAGCTACAATACAGATAGTACAGAGTACAGAATCAATGCTACCCGTAGGAGACCACAGGAATTTCTTTATTGGTTCCTGTGTAAATGTGTAGTATCGTAGGGGGCTATGCCGGTGGTGCAAGCGAGTGTGTTTCATGTAGGGGGGGCCGAGGCAAGGGTGGGTTTGTGTTGTGTTGTGGCACGGCATAATCCGAACGGCCCAGATGCGTCGCGCGACTTCGACAAACATCCACCCTTCGAATGCACTCCTTTCAATTCACACCACTTCTTCGCCTTGTACCCTCTTTACAAAATTACGGAATGCAGGGAGACATCTGGAAAAGAAGTTCTCCGAGTTTTAAGGCGGGTCGTCCGAGGACAACCTGTGAGAAAAAATCGAAAGTGATATTCAGGCAATCTTCCGAGTCAAAAATCGCTCAGAATGCGGTGGCTCGTGCGCCTGTAAGAGCGTGAGAATATCCCTCGTTGTTTTGGGGGTTTCAACGGGGTCCAATTCTACAGTCCTCGCCTCCAATTCCCCACTTCTCTATTCCCGCCCACCACCTTCCGCTACTACTCACCTCAAGAAAACTCGTATTCCGTCGACGCTAACACCAGATGGCTCGCACCAAAGTATGTATCCTTTCTCCCTCTTCCATATCCCCCACTCTGCTTCCCTCTACTCGCCGTCGTTAACATCGTGCTCATCATTTACCTTCTTTATCAGCAAACCGCCCGCAAGTCCACCGGAGGTCCGTATATCACCATGTCACTTTTGACTCTTCTCTGACTCTCCCTTCCGCTACAAAGGCAAGGCCCCCCGTAAGCAACTCGCAACTAAGGCTGCCAGGAAGACCGCCCAGGTATGTTACTCGTCGCCGTCGTCGCCATCACTAATGGTGTGATGTTGTCATGGACCCACATGCTTACCCACACTTCCTTTTTCAGACGGCTACTGGTGGTGTCAAGAAACCTCATAGGTTCCGTCCTGGAACTGTCGCCCTTCGTGAAATCCGAAGGTACCAGAAATCGACTGAGCTCCTCATCCGCAAGCTGCCCTTCCAGAGGCTCGTCCGTGAAATCGCACAGGACTTCAAGGTAAGGCGCCAACTATTTTCGTTTGGTTATGACTCGGTGCTGAATAATGCTGTGTGCAGACCGATCTCCGCTTCCAGTCGTCCGCCGTTATGGCTCTTCAGGAAGCTGCTGAGGCTTACCTCGTCTCCCTGTTTGAAGATACCAACTTGGCCGCTATCCACGCCAAGCGCGTGACCATGTATGTACCCTATGGTCATGACTATTGTTGAATGCCTTGCTCATGTTGTTACCTTTTTAGTCAACCCAAGGATCTCGCCCTTGCCAGGCGGCTCCGTGGTGAGAGGTCTTAAATGACTCGACACCTTGTACAGCATGCCTCTTGTCACATTTAATCATCGGTTGTATGCGCGTTGACTAGCCTCACTGGTTGGCTTTGGTTCCTTCCTATACTTTCGTATTATGACTTTATTCCTTCCCCCTCCGTGTACCCTGTATGACTTAATATTGCTTGTCACCGATCCCCCTGCCCGTTTCCACTCGCTTATCGACTCCTCTCGGCTTGCCGTGATATATGTTCATCCATCGGTCATTGTTGGTTCATGCCCCACCAGCTCCATTGCCTGTACGGCGCGGCGTTGGTTTTAGTCATTGTGCATAAACCTTCATATTCGTCTTCGTTCCATTATTGTATTTGCAATCTGCTATAATACGGATGGAATATCGTTGGCATATATTTGTGGCTCCCTTGTAGTCGACTAGATGTTACTATGGGTTACGATACGCAATGCACCTGTACGCTATGTTTTAACGTTTGAGACACTTGCCAGGAACGGGGATGTGATCGAACGCGCCCCATTATATGTTACTGATAAAGAAGGGCCCTCCCACGGATCTAATGGCCTCCGATAGGCATTTTATGAAAATGTGGCTCAGTCGGGGGGCAGTAGACCGGAGTGGTCGAAAAGCCTGTCAGTTTTCGCGTTCTAAAGATCCTGTGTTAGTTTCACAGTATTCCCATATAGTATTCGTCTCTTTTTGGCCCTGATTCCAAATCTACAATATTGTAGTACTCTATCAGTCTTCGAGATTGATAGATAGTTCCAAATTTCGTTGCATGAAGGATTGTTCCAGATATAAAGTTCCAACAGCCCAAGAGACAACGGAAATGAAGTAGAGCTGGAGACTAATTAACCGCATGTCCCATGAAATTGCTGACTGGCGGAATTGATGTTCTTGCTCGGCCTTCATCCGGTGAGAATTCCCTAGAAAACGCCGGACAAGGGAACATAGCTCAGTTGGGAGAGCAGTAGACCGAAGCGGGTCATGACGATTAGCCTCTTGATTTCCAAAGGTCCTGTGTTCGATCCAGTGTTCCCATGTGTGTATTCACTCTTTTTTTGGAGGTTCTGGAGCAGGTAGCAGGCTTCACGGGGGTTTGACAAAGTCATCACGATCAGAAGCGAGATGGGTTTGCTGAAGGGTTTATGAAAACTCATTGCGAAGTATGTACATTGTGGGACCTAGTTGTATATCATTACAGGGGGAGCACTAGCTATCCTACATAGAAAGTCTAATGGTAACAACTGCTTGGAGAACCGTCCTACGGGGACAAGAGCGGTGATACAATCATTGTAAGCTTAAATGAAACCGATTTCAGGTAACGAAAAGATGCGATATATAAAGCGAGTTATAAATGAGTCGTCATGAATGCAGATTACGGTGAAGATGTAGTGGGTAATGTCCAGGGGGCGGTGAAATAAATTATGGAGACGGGGAAGAAATGTCTCTGGGTAGATCGTCGGAGACAGAGTGCGAGAGTTTTATATACCGGGCTCCGCGATGAATGGATAGCAAGGCATCAAAGGGGGAGAAACGAGTCTCGAATGCATCAAAGGTAACGCGGTGAGATATCACCGCGTGAATGGAGGGCCTCGATGCTTAGAAGCAGGCACGAGCACAGGCTCTGCGATAGAGCGCGCCGGTTTCTGGGTCCTCGTCGTCTGCTGCGCGGAGGAAAGCCGGGTCACAATGGATGCAGGATGTTCCTCCTGACGGCAGAGCCCAAGGTGCGCTGCGGGTGGAAGTGGCTGCTGCGCTTGTTGTCGCTGCTGCGGCTGGTTGAAGAAAGAAAAGGTCAGTATGTGGGTTTTGCGACTCATGGGGATCGTATTTACCTGCGGAATCGAGTGCGATTGGCAAGGGAACGGCCATTGTGGTGGCGGAGAGGGTGGCGAGAGTGAAGAGGATGGTTGTGAATTGCATTAGTAGATGAGGTTTAGTAGTAGACTTTGTATTGGTGCTAGTGGTACTCGATAAGAGTATACTGAGAGGCTTGCTTGAAGTCGAGTAGTCGAAAGTGTTGAATGACTCTTCAGGAGCAAGAGCATTATGCTTTTATACCTCGAAACAAAGTGCTAATCGAGATGTAGATACATCTTTCACAGCATTAACCCTAAGCAGATGGCGGGCGGGAATTAGTATGACTCGAATAGCTGAGGATGAGGCGCTGCTATAATCCGATGTTGCGGTTGCGATGTATAGATTGCGGGTGGCATATCACCTGTTTTATCAGCTAATAGCGCTAGCCGGCTCGAAGTCCCGTTCAGTGAAATGGACGTCTGCACCAAAACAGCAGCTGACAAGAGTTTGGGGCTCATGAACAACAGCGTGCGAGGTAATAATTGGCCAAAAATACAAAGGGAGGGCACTATAAGCCGACTTGTCAAGGTCCCCGCTGAGACTGCGGATTGTCTGATACGGCTCCGGCTCGGTAGCGCCGCTGGTAGATGCTGATCCTTGCGTCTACGTGTTTGCGCCATTCCATTCCAGATACAATGTCAGAGCCTGCGGAGTCATCCACAATCATTCCGGGAGCCCCCCGGTGACGAACGCGCATGCCTTGCACTGCGTTTGCGCACGAGTTAAGGAGGAGATGATGTAGAGCTGGAGACGTGCTTGGTCGCTGGACGTGCACCAAGGAGTTGGGATGGTTGAGATAACACCCAGATGGCAAACGGGTACTGCGTTGGTGAGATACATGTCCTAGGACACAGCCTCGAGTCCGTTTTGACACGTACGTGGTTGTAAATCCATCTTCCTGCGGGCGGGACGCACCGGTTGCGCTCCTGCCCATCTGCCCCTTGTGGGTGACATTGAGCCACAGCCTGTGTATTAAGAACAGTAAAGATCCAGAGCAGTCGCCCGTCCTGAGTCACTTCTAAGAGCGGTACTTTGGGATCGCCCATCCAGCGCCTACACCCAGCCTAGTATCAGGGATAGAGGTTTCAGTCTCGCCGTGTGTGGGTACTAGTTTACCAGAGTCGGGCGAAATGAGGGCTGGGCTCGGTGCGAGGCAATGCTCTGGGGGATGAAGCAGAATTGTTGCACAAGATCAAGTCCGCGATCAAAGCCGGAGTCGTTGGGTGTGTCAGGGTCAAATGCGTGATGTCACTGATACGGTATATTTTTGGATTAGTCTGGTTTGAGCGTTATTCCAGTCATTTACGATTGGTGTTTCAGAGTCATATGTCCCCAGCCTTCACACCTAGCTCCTACTCCAGATCTTTGCCGTCGTCTCTAAATGGAATCAGCTCGGTTTACCCTCAAGTTCTCACCTCACTTGTCGATGTCTCCGAAATACCATTCATTACGCCGACTAAATAGGCACAACTTCACAAGAGCTACACGAAGAGATCAACACTAGATAGTACAACCTACAGCAAGGTCATTTTTTACATGAATCCATAAGAAAGAGAGTTCATGGTCCCTGAATAATTAGCTTTTGCCAAAGCAATGTCCACCTAAGCCTACATTAAATAAATGGGGAACGGGGGTATATCGCCCGAAAACATAACGCGTTATGCTCCCTAAGTTCAGGCGCCCGTGGGCTTGCAGAGAATGCAGGAACGCCGGAGAAGCTTAAGCTCTTCATCGTCTTCCTCGTCGTCTGCTACCCTCAGGAAGGCTGTCTGGCAGCGAATGCAGTTGCTTGGGAGAGCTGAGGGAGCGGATGAGGCTGATGGGGCTGCAGCCGCAAAATCAGCAGCCACGGTTGAGGTGGGTTTGACAACCTGGATCATCGACGTTGCTGCAGTAGAGTTCGCGTCTATATGGATTGAACATAAACTTGTGCTCTCTGAATACGCTGTGTAGTACATGCCAAGTGACAAATAGTGAGAATTCGGATGAATCACGGGAACTGCGATTATCATAGATGCAATGGAGAGCAGAGAAAAGAAGGTTGAG
Organism: Podaxis pistillaris; assembly: GCA_018524465.1. Taxonomy (NCBI): domain Eukaryota; kingdom Fungi; phylum Basidiomycota; class Agaricomycetes; order Agaricales; family Agaricaceae; genus Podaxis; species Podaxis pistillaris. Next base: position 37,674 of record JAEUWN010000461.1, read on the forward strand.
AGCTTGGGGCCGGCCATAAGTTGTTATGCGCTGGTACTGCTATATGCTGGTACTGAGACGGTTATACTGCCATGTTGTGGTGCATACCTGAGTTTTATATCCTCCCCCCAGAGTCCGGACTATAATAAACACATGAGCAGCTTGGAGTCATTCATTGTCACGTATTGGAGGACTGGATCATAGTAAGTACACCATGTTCACCGCCTTTACCGCGTCTCGCACGGAAATACCGTCTGATGCAGTTGGCTGGGCAGATCAATTGTTCCCCACACCCTATCGACCATTGCTTCGGTTGGGTATGAGGCAACCACAAACATACACTGGTTATCAACAGCTTCACTGAATCATTGTTAGCCAGATAAGTTTGTCTTCCGCTGCGTACTACGAGGCGTAGGCTGATCTGTGGCCCTAAAATGACAGGACGGTACAATTATACAGCAACCGCTCCGCTGTCACAGGCATACCTCTCATTTGCACCACATAAAATCAAGGCTATATGTGCAATGGCCGCAAGAAATGCATAGCTTTACCCCAGAGCTCTAGAAAGGTCGAACGCCGTGTTTGGGGGCGCTCTTTGTCGTCCTGGTGAATTCAGAGGAGTAGATATATTGGTGACGGATCGAAAAAGACTTGATCCGGGTGGCGAACAATTGTTGGTATACATCATCTCTCCCTTCTACAGTACATCTTTCTCAGAAAGCAGATATATGTCGGCTATTTACATTAAGCTACCGTCGTCAATGAAAACAAGGATATCCACAATCATAATACATGATAGAGTAGCAACTCCTTAGACTTCGTGGCGACTCAGGCTACTCTTCCTGCTACCATAGTCATGCTCATTTTTAGCGTCAACGGCGGTGCTGTTTGGCGGAACATCGAACGTCCCATTCATTGTACTCTCGGCCTCCGTCACTCTCTGCCGGTTCCAGGCGCGGCCACCAGCCATCCTGAGAATAATCAACTGAGGACATATACACTGTCAAGGAAAGACTCAAATCGGTTTGGATCGGGTTGCGATAAACGTGGTTTCCACTTACGGTCAGCTTAGCCCATACTTGACCGAATGCGATTGATGTCTGACTCCCTGCTGCATAAGGAACCAGGAACATGATCCCGGAAAGACTGTACAAGGCTGCAGATTCAATGAAACTTGCAGCGGGGCCGGTGTACAACTTCGAGGACTTCTTGTGTTCTGCTCTCCGGTTAAGCGCACTGATAAGGTAGACAAGGCGGACGTATATCAAGATGCTGACGACAATGTTGAGTCCGATAGTGATCGCGTAATATGGTGTGCCAAAGTTGATACTCTTTCCACCGAAAAAGTTGCCTCCAGGTTTTCCAGCAACAACGAGCTGTATGATAGCCAGCGCTATGACGTCCATCAGATTTTAATGAGCCGCAGATTTGTCGTCAACCCGACTGACCGAATGCTGCGAGGTATGCCAAAGAAGGAATGATCATAATCAGCCAATTAGAGCCCCAAATAATGAAGAGGCGATACAACTGCCCAGCATGGAATCAGCATCAACACTGAGGATTACTTTGAGAAAGGCATACTAGCAATGCATCGCCCATAAATATCAAGGCAACGACAGATGTTGAGCCGAGCGTCTGATACCAGGCGGAGACCTGGGTGGCGAAGAACTGGGGCACCCCGCCAGGCTGCTCCCGGCCTTCAATCCACATAAGTTCTCCCCAAACAGCATTGCAAGCAACATCAATAGTCAACAGGGTCAAGGCTACCGTGCTAAAGATGGCCAAGAACCCCCGAGCTCGTGCACTCCCAGCCTTATGCTTTCGGAGCTTTTGGAGTATCAAGAAATATATAAAGAGCTCGAGGCCTGATTGTGATGTCAGCAGTGCATCCACAACGAATATTCACAGCCTAACCATAGAGTATCCCGCTCATGTAATTGCCGATGTAATAAGCATGTTCGAATACTTTAATCGGGTTCTGAGCCATTTTGGAGAGGATATCTCCGGCGATATGCAAAGCTAGAGGTGGGTGGCTTGTGGGATAGATAGCCACGTATCTCGCCTATATAGCAGTAACAAGTCGAGATGAAGAGGAATGCCGAGCGCTCTCGTCGCAGTTTCTGTCAGAACATCAGACGAAGGGCGAGGTAGAGGGAGAAGAGACCAATGATGAAAACATACAAGACGGGACATCAGAAAGATTGTTTAAAATATACTCGCTGTGATAGGACGTCGCGTGAGTGCCTGGTTGTATGAATTCCACTTTTAGTCTGCGCAGCTCCCCTCAAGCATTTTCGTGCATGCCAGGAGAACATCTGTCAATATTCTTCCGCAACCGCAGTACCCGCCAAGATAGGCCGGTTTCTTGTCTGATTTTGAATCCATTTAAGAATTCCTAGCAAGGATATTCAACGTCACCAGTTTGTTATCGTGGCATAAAAACATGTTTTCCAAAGGCTAGATTACAGCGGGAATGTTGGGAAAGCTCCGACGCTGACCGGACCCAGAGCCTACACTTTTCCCATGACCTGCCAACATAGCTCAATTGAGGTGTCAATGGCTGAGTCTTGATCAGATTGATACCAGCGCCGTCGTTCATTGCTGCGATCCACAGATGAGCTCAGCATTTGTTGTCTATTGCTAAGAAGCGCTGATGTAAATTTTACTTGGAAGGCTTTTAATTTTAAGGCTATACTTTCTTGGTTCAATTCATAGACCTGCCGAGGTGCGAATGAAACGTCCGTCCCAACACTTGAATCCAACGTCGTTAGTGACCTGTTGAGTAGTAATTTCAGGAGAAATGTTTCGCCATAATAAAGCAAAACATGGTCACGGTGGTAGGGTCGCACATCACGTCAACTGGGGAGCCCGTTTTGGTCTTGGCAAAAATCCTCTTTGTGAGGATATTTGATGCTTTGAAGGTGTGCTTAAGGCGGAGAGTTCCGTCTATGGAAAGTGTAGAGGTGCGCACCTGTGTTTGGGTAGAGATCGAAGATAGCAACCTCCTTTCCCGTCGCGTTCGGGACGAAATACCTGAGAAAGTTCTACAAGGGATGTGAGGATGATTTACAGCGGTGAGCTCACCAGCATGGATCAGTAACACAGGAGCCTTCAATATATGGAGTGCTAGTGAGTATGAGCTTCTGGGCTATTTGAGGCATCAGTTAAGAGGACTTCACTCTTTAATTTCTCCAACAAAGTTTTCGAATAAGAAATCTTCAACGTGAGTATTGTTGGGGCTAGTTGTATTAGGCCGGGGGCCAAGCTAAAGGGAAGTGAGATAGACTGATGTTTCAAGCACAATAGCACTCACATTCTGATCCCAGTAGCTGCCAGAGGTCAATGAGAGGCCATCAAAAGCTAAGAATCATGGACTCACTTTTGTGTGACATAGATCTGAACACACCAGAAGCTACAGGAGAACGAGCTTTAAAGTAGTATGGGTACGTACTGGGAATGGCACGTCGTAAAAGGTGATGTTTTTCCAAGTGATGCTTGAAGGGAGTGAGAGTGGTTTGTAAGCACGGGTTTATTAACGTACTTTCTTGCTACACCGTTTCCGCCAGTCCAGCTTTTGAAGCGCGCACCATAGAGAGAATTGACCTGGTAGCTCATTCGATCAACCATCTATGGATACCGGAAACGGGCACACCATGACGACATTTTCAATCCTCAAAATTCAGGTCAACAGAGTAATATACGTATTTGTGGACCATTACTTACAGGACATTCTGAACATCGGCAACTTGACCGCCTTTTCCCAATGAGCCAATGGACAGACCATGGCCACCCTCGCAATAGGAATCTCTGCGGAGATGCGATTCAGAACGGGCTCCTAATAGCGAAGCTTGCCTATGTACCTAAAGGTGACATCTTTGGCGCCGTTCCCGACTGTGAGACAATCATCACCATTCTGAACGTAATTTCTCTCGAACAACATGTTGGTGCCGCCGGCGGAGAACCCTGAAGGTCATCAATCAAAGTGTTAAAGCTTTAAAACTGACCACCAACCATCGCTGTCGTCATTCGAGACTGAGTCACCGTGATTAAATCGAGCTCGAGGAATGAGACGCACGTATTAAAAGGGAAAGACTGAAAGGCAATTAGTTTTTCATCTAGATTCGTCAAAAGCATGCAGATTCACATCACCATCCGAGAGAGCATGAATCCGATTATTGAATGCATGAAGATTCACAGATCCGCTTGTTGCGAAGTTGTGAGCGATAGGCTAAGAAAGCTAGATCAGCGACGAGAACGGCGCAAGCTACATCTCTTAACCTTCCATATCTTGATATCTCGAATGACACCGTTCGTGATTTTACCAAAGGAAATACCGTGAGGGCGGTTGTCGAGTATCTGGGCATCCCACCACTGGAAATCTGGTTAATAGTGAGGAATGCATGGGAGTATACTACGTACGGCTTGGCCATGTCCATCGATCCAACCCCATTGAGGGTCTGTTGTACCCCGCAAGGTGACATTACTGCCTCCGTTGAAGGAAAGCCTGGTTGGCAGTGTTGGGTCACAAAATAACAAGTGCGGAAGATGGAGCGAACCAGTGGCCAGGGAAGCTCTAAAATGTTGTATTAAGTAAAATTGGTTGAACAAAGATTAGATCACTTCACGTACAGATGAGGCGACAATTGCTACATAGGCACCTTAGTTCGTAAATCCATCCTGAGGATAGTTACACCTACCCTGTATTGCCGAAATGTCTGTTGGATATGTTAGGTTTCCTTCGATAACCACTTCCACATTATTCAACACAGGAAATTTGATGGGGGTGAAAATATTGTACGTGATTCCTTTCTTGAACACAATGCTTGAATTGGCTACCAAGGTGGGTAATGCCGCCAATATGGCAGGGGTGTCATCTTGACCTGGAGAATGAGGAACCACGAATGTATTCCAGGCGGAAGTGAGAGCCACGGATGTTGCGGACACAAGAATGCTTGAGATACGCATGATGAAAGGTAGTGAAGAGTTCTATCCAGTGCTGAGCAAGCATGGGTTTTATTCTTCAGCTGAATGGCGCCATAACTTCGGCATACGGATGTAGGGGGCCAAACTTCTCTTCTTTGAGACGGAGAAATGAGTCAGGAGGCCCATGTGAATATGTTTCATTTAGATATGTACTTAGCTATCGAAACGGAGATGAGATTGTGTAACTGGCTTTGAACGGGCCGTCAGTTTGAGTAGGACTACGACGTGATAGCAGAGGGGCGAGCAATTGACACAGAATATCCATCTTGTTATGGAATACGGGGTTCCTGCAACCATGCCTAGCAGCAGGTTGCATAAAAGAAAGTAGGGGGTCGCTTGATTCATGTGCCGGCGGCGCTGCGGTCTGCGGCCCGCTGTGGGGGGAAGCGGGCCGCGCAAGTCAACGGTGAGGCCGCGAGTGATCTGCCGAGGAAGACCATGAGAACGAAGGAATCGTGACCAAAAATATCTTAAACGGCTTGAGAATGAGGCCCAGCGGAACCGAGCAAGGCTTGCATATTCGTGGGTTTTCTTGTGTATGCATTTGGTTTACTCCATAAATCCGTCAAGTCTTACCGGTTAGTGGCAATAAGTGTTGAGAGAAAACTTCCACGGTGGCATTCTGCTGGAGTACTAGTACATAAGGAGATTAGGAATGCTTTTCCGCCAGAGCCTCGCCCCCTACTTAGCGAAGTGACGTACTGAGCAATAAGGTACTGTAATGCAGAGCAACCCATCTCCAATCCATCGACTATTTGATACAAGATGTTCAACAAGCAAACGGTAACAAAACGTAGGGTAAATAGATGATTAAAGATATCGAAGTCATAACTCATAAGATCGTAATGCGTTTGGATATGGTTTCTCAATCAACCCATTGCACTTTGTCGAAATTGATCCGGGGTCGTGGTTTGTACCCTAGCATTTCCATCCTCATCCTCACCGATCGATGTATTTTAACTCCCTCGGTCGCTTGTTTGGGTATCACACGGCCACGTCCACGATTAATGCTGGAGGATGCGTCAGCTCTTGATACAACAGTTGAAACCAAGAAACGTACGATATCTTGGATGTCCACGTGTCGTCGTCTTTCTGGAATCGGATTTGCTGCGGGACCAGCTCCAGGAGCCACCAAGATCTTGCTATCTTGAGCATGTCGTTGATAGGTGATATGGCATCTGCAAGGTCTTCCTCTTCCTCATTGACGAACGAGTTGTCCTCCTCTATCATACCATCCTCACAATGTACATTTAGGAAAGGTCGAGCTAGTGGTGGTGGGTTTCCAGAGAAGTTATAAACGGGAGGTGGTCTTGCTTTGACCTCGGGCCATAGAGTATCAGGGTCCATCCCGATAAACCTGAACATCTTGCGGTCGAACAGGATGCCTGTATTGAGTTTGAAGCACTCGCGTATCATCCAGCGAAGTGAAATGCGAGCGAGGTTGTTTCGGACTTCGTTTCTTACTGCACCACCACCAACGTCTGTACAGCGGAAGGTGATGAGCATCTAATTTTCCCTCTGGACGGTCTAAACTTTTACCGCAATGACATCCTGCAAACCACACTTCCTCGACGTCAGTCATGTGTTGACCACCTCGTGCATACTGCCGTTCTAGCATTGTTTTCTGGCGATGAGGTTTATTTTTGGAGTTAGTAGATCCTGTTTGGCCCCATTTAAGGCCAAGGGCTACTTCTTCGGGGGTCGGGCGGTTGAAGAAGTTGGGTTTGAAGCGCACTCGGTGTTCATCAAGAGCAAGCGCTTGACGGAAGTGCTTGACGTGCGTATTAAAGGTGGTGAACGGTAAACGCCGCGGAACTACCCCAACAGAGCCAACGGTGTCCCTATAAGCAGGTTCTCGGGGGTTAGAGAGGTGAAGGACGAAACATGAAATGTTGATATCGAAATGCTCACCAGACGGCGACTAACTCGATGTCAACATCGATTGAGAAGGCCTTCTTGAATGCTGCACTTTGTTTCCACCCAGTCTCGTCCTCACGTGAGTACATCTTGTATGCGAAGGGAACTTGTTGATAATTCGATTTGGGCAGTAAACCGACCTGTGTGTTTTGCTCCAATCAGTCCTCGACGATTGCCTGATCCGCCCTAAGTGCGACAGACCTTGTGAAGCCTGGTCAAGGGCGCCCCGAATGACACTGTCAGCGAAGCTTTAGCATGACATGACTGCGCCTCACATTCCAGCCAATGCGCGAGCGGTATCTACAAATTGATCAGATGCTAGTGATACATTAACTCGTGTGCACTCACATGCTCCTCTGGAGAAGCCTAACATTATCGGGGATACGTCAGGAAATCAAAACAAGAATAGATGGGGAAAGAACGTACCGAAAAGGAATATCTTATCACCATATTTGTCTGAAATATCGTCAATCGATCCTGTATCCAGTTTGAACCCTGGTACGTACAGTTCTGCATGAGGAATTCGTAACCACCTAAGTAATGGGTTGGTGGTTAACCCGAAGTCAAGCCGAATGGCAATCAATATTTAGCTCACTCATAACATGTGCATCCAGGTGAACCCCAATCATCGCGTCAAGGGCTTTGTGCACTTTTGCCATCATAGGTTTGGCGATTTGTGGGATTGTGTAGGTGCCGATTCCAGCCTGGGGCCATGATGATGGCACATGAAGGACACGTGTAAGGATGAAGGTGAATGGGAGAACGCGCACCTGGTAATAAACAAGTTGCTTGGTGTTGTCGTTTTTCTTCAGAAGAGAGACAAAATTAACGATGTTCGAGTTCTGTTGAAGTAAACCACGATGTGAGTCTGGGTGAAATGAATGAGGAGAGGGAGACTGACATCGTCATCGAATTGATCACCTAGCGGATATCGAAAACGTGGCGTAAGTGCAACAGACTGAAGGCGAAATCGAGGCGACTGACCTGTGCCGTCAAAGCACAGAACGAGGGTACGATGCCTATGTGAGGGGGGGACGCTATCTGCATCACCAAACTCGAAGGAACCACACCCTGGCGAAGTCACCATCGGAGAGCTAGGATATGGGTCTCCTACAGCCGTCGCTGTGGAGGAGATAGTCAAGGTCTTCTCGTGGCCGTTGGTGAGTGAGCTACTTCGACGGGTGGACATGAGGTAAAAGGGAAAGGCGGTTCAATTTGTGTATTGAACCAGCGTCTTTTAAAGTGACTTTCCCCCAGGAAGCCAAGACCCGGAATTCTTGATGGAGCCTGGAGCTTGAAGAGGTAATAATGCGACCCCGTCAACAGTCACAGGTGACGGAAGTCTACTTCTTGGCCATCGAACAGAATCTTGCGTGGCAAGATTGTCCAAGTCCCTCGGGTGAGCCTGAGTGCAGCCTCGTCCATGTTTTAAAGAACTGGTGGCGATCCGGGCTTCGTGGACAGTATCGATAGTCGACTTGAATTGGACGGTGAACGGGTTTTAAGCTTTTGACATGAGGTTTTGTCCAAAAAACGTTAGAGCAGGGAAAGTCCTGACAGCGCCATCTCGTTCTCAATATCAAATGGATCAGGGTTGTGTGGCGCGTGAAGAGACGCCCTGTCACGTGACAAATATTTGGTTCGCGAAAGGCGGATGATGACATATTCCGATCGTTATGTGTTTCTGCTCCAGATAATTGTCGGTTCTCCTCCAACACCGTCCTCGGTGCTCATATACTCAATGACGCTCGGCGGCGACTCTTGATTCTTTTGCTCTCTTTATCCTGCCTTTTAACCATACTGGCTGCTATACAGCGTCTATATTTGCACAATCTCTTAAATATTGCACCTCCGCACTGAGGGAAGGGCTCATGCGCGCCATAGAAAACGACAAGGATGGGGAGCGGAGGCCTAAGAAGAAACCGGGCAGAGTGTATGTTATTGCTCGCTTGTCTAGCTGGCTCGCCACTAAAACCTGCTAACAGTCCAACGTCGTGCGCAGAATGCAGGAGGCTCAAACTTCGATGCGACCGAAAAGTGAGTTGTTCATGGGCATTCATGAGCGCTAACCCCGGAACCCTGCGAATATCTGTCTGACAGTGACTTTGCTACTTTACTATCAGGTTCCATGCGAGAAATGTGTATCGCGAGGCTGTGGTTCTATATGTCCTGATGGTTAGGGCATCCCCATAAATGGTCCATACATCCTGATTAATGTCAACGATCAACAGGAGCGTTGACACCTGGCAAGAATAACAAAATGATACTGGCAAATACAGAAGAGCTTCACGACCGCATTGATCACCTTACTTCCCGTGTCCGCGAACTCGAGAGTGCTCTCCAGACCTTGCAAGCCCAGGTTTCAGACCAGCCTCATCCTCTATTACGGAAGGATTTCTTGCAAGGCTTGCCTCCTCTATCGGTTCCATCAAGGCCGTATATCTCCCCTCCAATCGGTCCAGCTCCAACTCCAACACAAGCCGCCACGGTTCCAGGTTCTACTACTCCCACCTTCTCCCCAATGGATCCTGATCCAGCCTCTATTACGGATTCCTGTGGTATGGTATCTCCTTTCCTTTGCAACATGTGTCTCATAATAACTTGCTGTGCATTCAGGAACGTTGTCCATTTCTGAAAATGGTCAATCGTGTTTCTTTGGCTCAACAGCGCGCTTGGAGGTGCGCCCTCGACGGTTTCTATATAGGTGGATGAGCGCTCACGCTATTTATGACATGGCAGTTTCTAGCACACGTAAGTGAAAGTAATGCCACTTTGTACGCTCTCTGATAGGAGGCAATAGAGAACTACGAAACCGGAAACCAAACCCTCTAGGCTGTCTCGCGAATTAATCAACTTCGCTTGTCAACAACACAGAGAGGGCGAGCTGGGGGAGGAGATTTTCAAACTTCGACCTCAACTATCCGAAGCTATCCGCCTATGTGAGTTGTACCTTAGGAATGGAAAAGTAATGTCCGTAGCACTACTCCTACTCAACGTGGCCTGGCGCTCACAACTCTTACAGGTATTCTCCCATTCATCGATCCGAATTGATCGATGAAATCTTAATGATCGTCTATCGCGAAAAGTGTGTCGCTTCCTTCACCCAGTTTGTTAGTATTGACATCTTGTAACAGATCTTTTTCTGATCTGGCCCAACCTGAAACTCTTGCGCTACTGTTCATGGTTTTTGCCATCTCTAGCCACTTCGATCCCAAAAAGCCTGCTAACAATTGTGACTCGAATGAGCACTATTATCTCGCCAAAGCCTGTCTTCGGCTTTCATCCCATCGTGAAAATACCTTATTATATGTACAAACACTAGTACGTCTTGCTCCCCTTAAGAAATCCTAATTTACTCAAACTTTCTGCACAGATACATATGGCACAGTATCTCCACTTCAGCGGTGCTGAATTGACATCATCAGAAACACTGTCGGAGTGCCTAAGTCGTGCTATCCGGATTGGATACAAGGTAGGTTTATGAGACGGATACCTTCACTATGTATGTTCATGCCTCGTTTTAGATGGGACTGCGTGCGTATAGAACCTTAATGATTCACATGCCGTTGGTCAATCATACTTCCCAGATCTCCACGGGATTCGCTGGAATTTATCTGATGATCTGGCACAGAGAAGGTCTCGAATATTCTGCGAGATCTTCTTGTTAGATACATGGACGGTCTGTCGCCCCGTCATATCGGACTTGACTCTGCTTCTAATATTCGTCTATAGAGCTTCTACTCCGGAAGACCACCTATGATCTCCCTTGCGTTCATGGATCGGACTACTCCTAAGGATTATGATGAGGGCGTTGGTGCGGATGGAAACAAAAGGCCCGGGTGTCAGTACCCACTCTCGATACCCCTCTTTTCTCCGAGCTAACGGTACATAGTTCACACGTGGACTTACAAGTATGCTATCCTCTTGCATAGTGTCATGGCGATTGCATTTGGTCCCAAACCTCCCTCGTATTCTTCGATCCTCGACCTTGACCTCAAGATCCGCAACTTTCCCGTTCCAGTCCAATGGCGACCCATATGCGAACAGGAAACCCCGTCTCCGCCTCCCGAGATTCAAATGATCCGCTTTATGGTTTCATTCGCCAAAGAATCCAGTGCGTATGAATTACCTATCTATTGTTCATTCAACATTAGTCTTGATAACAAATCCTAGCTCTCCTTCATTTACATCGAAGTTACTTCATGTCTGCACTAGAAGAATGTCCCAATGATCTCTCAAAACATTCATTTATACCCTCCGTTTTGGCAATTTATCGTTCTGCATGGCGGTTAATGAGAGGTTTGCGCTTCATCTGGGGATTTGTTCCAGAGTTGATTTCGAAGATGAATGCGGTATGGTCACAAGTTCTTTCTGCAGCGGTGAGTGGCTTGTATCTATGTATTACAGACTTCTTATTCTCCTTGCAAGGTTGTTATGTGCCTCTTTGTTGCTCGAACGCCTGGATCCCATCTCACCGATCCTGCTTTAAATGAGCTTGACCTTCTCGTTGAGCTCTTTGAAGAAGCGGTTCCGACGTGCCAAGCAGCGAGTGACCTGCTGGTAAGTCCTCGCAGAACCCTCATCCGAGCTGAAGGATGACAAGTCTCCAGAACGATCTCCGAAGTTTGCGAAGACACGCTCGTGCAATAGCAGGCCGTACCCACGAAAATGAGGGTTACCCAATATCACCTTCTGACTTGGATCGGTTGAGCGGAAAGACCTATCTCCTCATGCTTTCAGAAGCGAGGTCTACATCGGGTACGTCACAGCAACGTCAACAAACGCCCCAACAACAGCATACAGGCTCCTCGTCGCAACTTGGGTCAACAATCAAGAGGGACCCTTCACCGTCGCACGCTACATCTGCCACTCTACTTGATCTTCCGGCCAACTCGCCTTTCACTATGTCTACGTCCCTACCTATGTCGTCCATGCATACAACCGCGGCTCCACCTCCACTCTCTCTTCCCCCTCACTCGTACTCGCCCTATCCTTACTCTCATTCATACCTTTCTCCTCAATCTTCGCGTTCACAAACATCACGTACAAGTGGACCAGGACCAGCACACGCCTCTTCATCATCATCACACCCTATTCAATCCTCGGTTCCATCAGCGCCTGCGCCTCCAATAACCCAGTCCTCTATCTCCGCATCAACCCACGCACTACACCCGACATTAGTTCAAGACATACATGACTTCACAATGCGAGGAGCGCCTGCTGGCTCCTCCGCAATACACTATTTTGACTATCCTCCCGATGAGGACATCGAAGCCTCCCCAATTCCAACCACGCAGAGACTAGGGAACTCCACGGGCGCGAATCCGAGCCATAGTCATTCTGTTGGCCCCGCTCCTGCTTCTGCTTCTAGCTCTATTTCTCGTTCTCGTGACCACGCTGGGCCAGGATTTCAACCACAAATTTATCAATCTCAGGGTCAGCCTACCAGTTCTGGTCATGGCCAAGAGCACGACTACGGTTTCTTCCAGTCCCTCGAAAGCTCGTTCCAGCTCGACTATGCCCCTCAACCAAGGTCTCCGTTCACCGCTGCTAATTTCGGTGCTGGGCTGAGTGGAAGCGGCGGTGCTCCAATGTTAAACTCATCCTATCAGGACCTCGTTGAACATTTAGGATTTCATTAGGACCAATCTGGGTTGGTTTCCGCCCCAATATCCGTCTAAGCCTAATGCGTATACCCGTCTCTCTTTTTTGGCTGGTACCACATTGTTTTTAATGTTCAAATGCTCGTATATATTGGGCTGTGCGGTAACATCATTATTTGTTGTACCCCTTCTTCGCCGCTCTGACTAGCGGCTTCTTATTATTTATTTGTACGCTCTTGTGTTGATCCTAGGAGAATATACTTATATGATTCGTGTGAACAAGACCTTTTAAAAGTCCCAGCTAACGGGCGTGTTTACCATTGACTAACTGCCGATGAATTTCCCAGTGTCTACAAGATGAGATACCAGTACATCATACTTGAATATTCGAATATTTGAGCTCCTTGTGGATACCATGATTTGAATGATAACGAGTGGGGCGTTGACCGAAGGTTTTTAGGGCAGGCGTTAGGGCACTTTAACCAACAAGCCTCAAGCATTAGCGAGACGGCGAGTGTACTCGACGAGAGCGCTAAAAGACCAATGAGTGCAATTCATTCCGGGTCCTTCCTAGAGTGACCTACCGAACGGGACGACCAGTCATGCCCTTCTCCTGGTAGGGTGTGGGACGTGTCGCTTCCATCACACCAGCGATATCAATGTGAGCCCACTTCAAAGTTGCGGGTTGATCATCCTTGGGTTCACATCCCTCTGCAAAGGCCTTGAGGAAGAGTGCGGCAGTGACACTACCTGCGGGACGGCCACCGGTCTATAAACGGTCGATTAATTGGTTATATCCATGTACGGATCACATCGAGTTGACACACATTCTGGAGGTCGGCATTGGACCCATGGATCTGAGGAAGGTAGTCATCATCGAGGGGCATTCGCCAGAAACGGTCATATTCAGTTTCTCCAGCAGCGTGAAGTTGTTCCCAGAGTTCACTTGAGGTCTAATCGATGGTGTCAGATGGCATCGCCCTAAAAATTAAAACATACTCACAGAGAAGACACCAGAGTAAACTTCGCCGAGGGCGATCACCATAGCGCTGTGATAATGAACAAGACATGTCAAAGGGAGGTGTAAACTGACGGAAAATATTTACCCAGTCAAGGTTGCGACATCAATGAGAGTATGCGGCCTGTACTCAGTGGCAGCATAGTAGATGGCATCTATTGACGATGGATCAGCGAGCTTGATCAGGTCGACACAAGATAAACATACCAGCGAGTACAAGACGACCCTCGGCATCAGTATTGTCTATTTCCACACTCTTGCCGTTCATAGCATATACGCTAACACCTTGTCAATCACAAAGTGACGTTGCCATAAGAAACGGACACATACATGTCTCCTGGCTTCGTAGCACTGGGGCCAGGCATGTTCTCGGTCAAAGGTGTCACCACGACCAAATTGATTCTAAGGGTAATTTATCAGCACCTGTCAATATGAAAGTGAGATCCAGACGCACGGAACCTGCAACTTTGCGATCGCCAAAGCAGCAGAGGCAACGGTAGCAGCACCACCTGGATTCTCGTCGGCACATAGAAAGTAATATGATATGGAAACATACCCATATCGCCCCGCATCAATTTCATGCCCTAAAAGGAAATGAGCTTCTGACACACGAAGATCACGGACCAAACTGACAGCGCCAGGCTTTAGACTGATACCTCCAGAATCGAAGGTGATACCTTTGCCAACAAAGGCAAGGGGTTGAGCAGATTTGTCGGCTGCACCTTTGTAATGACTAGACATCATTAAGATCAGTAAAGAAGGCGGGGAATGAATGATGGTAAGTCCCACATTTCCAAAATCTTGGCGGGCTCCGAGGTTCCATGGGTCACAGAGAGGAAAGTGTTCTGCCGTCAAAAGATCAATATGTGCGCATGGAAATAACAGCTCGAAGGTACCATGTTCTTCTCCTGAGCCCAAGCTGGACGTGCGTCAGCATATAATCACTGGAAAATTGGAAAACTCGCACCTTCGTCGCGAACGAAGATCTCCACGTTCGGAATACCCTCAAACTCCTTCTTGATGCGCTCAGTGAATTTCTACGCGTGACAGAAGTTAATAAATATCCCCCGGACGCGTAAAAGTTAACCGACAGTAGGTGTCATCATGTTAGCCGGAAGTTCCATGAGCTGAGAAAATGATGTCGTCAGAAAGTGCTGCTACTACCGGAATTGAAGCCAAACACACAGTGCGGGCCAAGTTCTGCGCCTCTGCGTAGATAGCACCGGTATCCCATTCTTTAGATCCCTCCAGAGGCGCCAACGAGAACTTCTCCGGGATTGGTTCTTTGAGGTTCGGGTTGAAGCGTGACGGAGGTGACGTCTTCAGCGAGAATTTGTAGAGAGCAAGGTGGGCCGCGACAGCTAAACGCGCATATATATCAGTCCAATCCCGCTATCATTCGTAATACATGTATATCTGCATACCGGCTGCATGAGGGTCGGCCGAAGCGTCCACAGAGACCTCTTTGAGACCATCGAAGTTCTTCAATTCCTTCACGCCGGCACCGACAGCCTTACGGACCAGTTCTCTCTTCTCATCCCCCTTCTTGAGCGAGAACTTATCTCCAAGCGACGAGATAGTCGTGGTCTTTCCCTGGGGGGTGTTGAAAAACGTCCGGGTAGTAGCAACCTTGGGAGGCTTGTCGCCAGAGGGTGTACTGATGTATAGGTTCTGGGCGTTGACGCCCGCGACCGTTGCGGAGGTACCGGAGGGGTCAAAGGGGAGGATGAGGGCAGATGAAGACATGTGTTTGAAGATCAGATAAGAGGATGATCGCAGACGAGCTCCGGTGCTGCATCTTGCCCACATTATCGGATATCGTTTTTTTAAGTCACAAGACTTGTCGGGCGGATTCAAGCACAAGCGCTTACCAATCATGCACAAATTCTAGCACCTATTCTAGTTTGACCCTACCTCTTTCAGGGACATCCACTCTCGCCCTCCCTGGGAATTCATAGCCCCGTACGCATGAAACATATTTATTCGTGAGTTTTTCTTGATATTTATACTTACTGATCAATCGTGGCCTTTTAACACGACACCAAGACCGGCACGCTTCTGTGTCGGCATCTCATCTGAGAGCTTTGACCCAGACAAAAGCATCTCTGCATCTCTTATCATTCTCCCAAACGACCCACCGCGTAAGGACTCCGAAGTTACGCCCCGAGCACTTGTAACATGGATACGGAGAACACCCGAGCGACAGAACTCGGACCCTCTCCCAGCCACTTCGCGTGTCTACTCGACCCTGGGCGGCAAACTCGATAAATTTGGTACAACACACAGGAAGCGACAGGAAGGCGCTGCTTTTCTTTCTCCTCCCTGCCAAGTATATCAATGTAGCTCTGGATCACTCACACGCGCAGCGCCAATCCACCACTGCATCAGTCAAACAGATCAGCTTCGCGGAACAACCCACTCCGGTACTTCTGAACCTAGTCCAAGGCAACCACCGAAGGACAGCCTCGGTGGGAGTTAATTATAGACTACATTCTCGCTACTGCCAAGGACCCGACGCTTGTTACGAGTCGGGCGGAGGGCAAGCCTCAAAGCGCCCTTATAAGAGCGCGCGGGTGCGAGTACGCAACGAAAGGTAATGTGACCGGTTAAGTGCCTACGCAGTCCATATACGAGCATATTTGATGGTCCCCAAATCAGCTGAGAAGACATCAGTCAATGTGGCTCTGGTTTACATCAACAAGGCTTCGTCAAACAATGCGTGTAAGGATCTTGGATTCGTAGAGAGTCGGTATATGGGATGTATGAACCACGATCATGGCTCAGACAGCTACTAGAAAGGCCTCAACTTACTGCGGCTCTTGGAATAGGCCCAGATAGAAGATGAGAGAAACAGCACATCTTGGCTCCTCCACAATGATTTTTAATCATAGCATGATACTTGTCTGCCGGAGGGAACAGGGGGTGAGCATGCGGTAGCTGTCCAACACAAGTACTACCTAAACAACGACGCTCGAGCCGCATCGGCGAGTTGAGATTGAAAATAGCATTGGCCCCTATTTTTCCTTACCTCCCCACAGGTCGGCGGAACATGAACGTCTCAAACCCATTGGTAAGCGATGAACAACCTGCCCATGCCCACAAATGGCTTACGGGAACCGAGGACCCCTGACTTTCAGTGTTTCAACATCTTAGTAATTGTCCATACGAAATACCGACAAAACATCATGAAGTCCCCATGAGCTCCAGGCATGGGAACACCCGCTCTACTTCCGGTGTTGCCGCTGCAATGGACGCAAGATTAGAAATTCTCCGGGTTTGAATCTGGGGCGAACGAAGACTGAAGATAGGGGAGGGCGGATTCCCAAGAGTCTGGGAAACTGAATAACTACGGTCACCTTTCCGAGTCAATGTCAGGATAAGCACAGATATACCCATTCGGAGGTAAGTAATGGAAATGTACAGAAGAGCGAGGGATGAGTCCATATTGTCTCAGACTAGGCGTAGGTCGGGGAGATATGAAATAAATAAATGATGATAGCGTCAATAGAGAGGAGGTACGGGTGCGAGTCCGTGCAAGTCATCGTTAGTCATGGATCGTCCGTAGAGGGGCGGCATAGAGCATGTAAGGGAGTGGACAACATAACAATGCACAGGGAGGAGAGCATCAGCCCGTCGGCTGGGTTTCTAGATTTAGCGAACAACTTGAAACTGCTTGGCTTCCAGAGATCGTCGATTCCACTACGACCCGGGGTCGTCGGTGATGAGCGCCAGAGACAGGAACGCAAAAAGCAGATTTCGATACGATCTGTGAAGACCTTCTCAAAACAGCAGAAGGCCGTTGGGTATGTTGCACCGGCAGGGGCGGAAAAACAGCAGCAGAGCCAACCAGGTGGATGCAAGCTTGTTATCAAGCCTTGATTCATACATGGGCCAAAGCATGTCTTTGGAAGCAAAGGACCCAAGAAGCCC
Organism: Podaxis pistillaris; assembly: GCA_018524465.1. Taxonomy (NCBI): domain Eukaryota; kingdom Fungi; phylum Basidiomycota; class Agaricomycetes; order Agaricales; family Agaricaceae; genus Podaxis; species Podaxis pistillaris. The sequence goes on from JAEUWN010000461.1 coordinate 55,104, forward strand.
AAAATCAGTATACAAATTCTCCGGGACAATAGAAGAATTAGTGACTCACCGACAATGGAATCATCACGAACAACCAAAAGCACACACAAAGAACACAATGTGGGAGGTTGATTATCGGCTTGTGTATGGTGATGTGTATGAATGGAGCCAGCCCATAAGGATGGTGTGTTTGATCATGCCCAGGAGGTTGAGTGAATTGGAACGACACAGTGTCAACGTGTCTTAATCATTGAAGTCGGGGCATGGAATTCCGTGGCTAGTCAGGAGAGACCTGAGCGTGAGCGCACGCGTCCTCCAGATCTCCCGTTCACGGGTGAGCCGTTCGACGGCCTGCTCGAGCGCAATCTTCTGCTCAAGCTTCTTCAGTCTGCTCCTCCTCGCCGCGATGGTATTCTTCCTCCTCCTTTTTTCAATTTCCTCTTGGTCATTGCGGGGCAGACCGGTACGTTCCTCCTCGAGTTCATCCTCTTCGCCATCCGAAGGTATGGATTGGGAACGTCGTTTGTTGCTGAAGAAAGAAGGAACATCCTTCCTGGACGTTGCAGAGGGTGTAACGTATCGGCGAGGTTGAGTGGGAGCGTCCAGAGGAATTAAATTGTCAGGTGAGCGGCGCTTGCCGCTGCTAGAAACGCTGGGCCCAGGACAAAGTGTGGTGTGTGGTGCTGCATAGACACCCCCAGCTGCGTCTACAGAAGACGAGGTGAAGGATGCGCGGAAGAGGGCGGGGGAGCTGATGGATTCGAGCGTGTATTCATAGGGAACATCGTTCTGCATGTTGACGTTGATCGGATCGAAACTGAAAACGAGAAGCTAGAAAGGATCTGGGGAGACGAGACGGAGGACTGCTGCAGAATATCTCAACCGGAATCATTGTGACTTTATATCCCTACGCTCCGGGTGAACTGGAGGCTTCCAAGGTGATGTGGTTTGTTTGCTGATCCCCGTCACCCATGGCGGTGTACTGGACTGGAGTGCACAGCATGCGCACCCGAAGCTCGGGATCGTAACGCTGTGTCCGTGTCGTCACAACGGAACTCCCTCTCGTTTGAGTTTTTGATGTTGCTAATCAAAGGTCCCTGCAGGTCTATTTTTCGGGACCAGGATGAGGTGAGTGGAAGGCACACACTACGCGGCTTCTTGGTATCGGCGAAGTATCACGTGACCGCACGCTCCCTCAAATCTGCGGTTGTGCTACTTTGGATGGGGCCGTTTCGGCTAGTTGTTGATATCTAATAAGTCAGTTTGGATAAAGAAGCTTATCTCGGAGCCGGTTCGAGTACTTGGTTCGTTTAGCCCGAAGGGATATACCAAAAAAACGCGCCTCAGGTACCGAGACAGAAGTCACGCCTGACTCGAGCCAAATTAAAGCTTCAGTTGCCATTAGAGATTGGGTTAGAGAGCTACGGACACACCATGACAGCCTTGTACAGTGAGGAAATGTATACAAACAAATACAGAGCTTCGTCTTGTTAGTGTGATTGCATTTCCTGAGTCACACCTCAAGACATTAAGGTGATGAGTTGCGATTATACCCGCATCCCAAACTCAGCAGAGAAGGCAGACTGCAGAGGAAGAGCCTCTGCTCATGTGTAGTGCATGGCTAGGATGTCTACGGGATTGATATCACCAAGATATTCGGAGGCGGCTCCTGTTTCGTCAATATAGACATAAAAGGCGACTTTTTCATCAGCACGTTGAAGTGACAGTGGGGATCAACTGAAAGTTGTGGTTCAGAGGGTTATGCAAGCGTCGCAACAGAAACATGTGCCATTGGCAGTCCGGCGCTGCTGCGTGAACGAGTTTTGACTGGGTAACTCGGTCGAGATACCGAGGATGAGATTGGAAAGCCTCTACCTACGCTTCAACCTGTGCTACTTGCTCAGAGCCGCCTTCGCAACAGAGATGGATTAGTGCCTTCGGCCACACTGGAAGGGGCGGGAGAGAGATGTCGGGGTTTGCACAACGGCGCACTGCTCTTCGACCTACGTCATAGGGCGGTGATGATATGTGACATCAATGGTGTTGGTAAACAGAGTGCACAGCTCGTTGCATTCAACAATCGATTACGGTGTACGTCGACACGCGCTACTGCTGACATTGACGTCAGGGCGTTCCATGGTCTGTACCTCAACCAAGGTATTCCCATGTTCACCGTCGCCAGCGACGACGACAGACTTGGCCCTGTTAACAAGTCAATGTCCGGATTGCAGTACACAAGTCCACTGCCCTTCAATCTAGCTTGTCACCCTGTAGGGTCTGAGGCCAAAAGGCTGAGTGAACGTTCTTTCGACGTAGAAAATTTTGTTCAACATTTGGTACCTATCCTGTATGGTGCACGGGTGTTTGGACCAAGGGATGGAGGTGTGACAAGGTAACGGGGTGACGAGTAACGGAAGGACCCGGACATCCCGAAGGACATTCGTGTTTTAGAGCTCTCTCCCAATTTCAACTCTCCCCCAGCCATGCGTGCCCAACTCTTTTCCACCGTCTTCCGTGCCGCCGCCCGCCCCTCTTTCGCCGTCTCTACTGCACGTGCGACTCCTCTTCTTGTACGTGGCGCACATGGACACGCCCAGGAGTCTTTCGAGTCCTTTTCCGAGCGCTACGTCAACTTTTTCCAAAACGCTGAGGACCTCTTCGAAGTCCAGCGTGGCTTGAACAACTGCTTCGCACATGACTTGGTTCCATCACCCGCTGTCGTCGAGGCTGCTGTCAAGGCTGCCAGGCGCGTCAACGACTACGCTACCGCCATCCGGATTTTTGAGGGCATTAAGGAGAAAGTGGAGAACAAGCAGCAGTATGAGCTCTACCTTCAAGAGTTGAAGCCTCTGAGAGAGGAACTCGGTATGATCACCCTGAAACGTTCCATTTATCTTGACCTGACTTGTTGACCAGGCCTCACTCTCAAAGAAGAGCTTTACCCTTCATCATCGTAAAAGCATATTGCAAGCTCATTAGAGTATGTCTTAGACATATACATCATTGAAAGTAACAACTCACCTGCATGTAGCTTTAGATGCATCGAGGAAAGGGAATAATTGCTTTGATAGGCACTATCGCTAGTTTATCTCTGGGCATCCACGCATGTACACACCAAGTTATGGTATGGTATTCCCGAAAGGCATTTCATCTGGCCAAGGTGTTTTCGTTCTACGTCTCACAAGTCTAAGTGATGATTCCTCCGATTCAATTTGCGCTGGCGGTTGGGTTGGGGTCTGCTTACGGGCATTCCTTGGATGACATTGGCCTGGACAGCTCGAGCTCCAACCCGATCGCATCAATACCGTGAAGTAATAGTTTCCCAAAACATGTTTGAAGGCTACGATACGCCTTTTCGTATTTCCACGTTGATTGTCGCGATACATCTGGCTCAACGTGGACAGTCTATTATTGATTTTATAACCATTCTTCTCACTTAGTCGGTCTCGTTGCATTTCGGGATGCCTTTTCACCCAGTGATGCATGTTTTTGAGCTCCATGATATACGCTAACCCTGTAATCCTGGGTTATTCGATTTGCTCAGTTGCAGACAATAGCTTGTGTGTTATCAAGCTACCCCCTCCGTGCGTCCCCTTTTGTATTCTCCCCCGACCTCGCGACCGCCTTATCAACGCTCCACGCTTCGGCGTTTTGGGGCTTCAAAAGACTTTTTATGCTGTAGCGCAACCGAATATTCCGATGGAGCACAACTTACGTGTTTTTTCAGCTACATCTTTCGCAGACGTCCCAAATCCATAAAGGAGTTCAGACAAATTTGCGGATGCTGGATTCGAAAATGCGACGTATTGACACAATTAACTAGACACTTCCCCTTGTCGTTGCTTTCTTTCGTGTAGTGGTAGGGGGCGCGACTTTCGTTGTAAATCCTTGCACTATGACGCCTTTACGTTTCGGACACACTAGCGGCGGAGGTATGTGAAGTCGTTCTCTTCTCTGCACTAAAACTGACGTCGTTGATGTTCGATGTCAATAAATCTGCAATGGAGCTCCTGGCGCTTGGATGGAGCACTGCTCCACCCATACTTCGACAATTCAATTTAACGAGGACGTTGACAAATTAATGCCCGAAAACGTGCCAACGAGTATGCAGTAATGTTTCTAGGAGCCGAAGATCCAACATAGACTCTCGTCTGTCTGCCAGGTTTGACAGGAGAAGGTTTCGTATTAATAAGGGTGTTCTCCACAACGCCTTTTACGAATATCAATACCTCTCCACTCGGCCGCCATTCAGGTGCGCTAACAATATTCATTGGCTTCTAGGCTGCCCGCCCTTTATCAAACACCTATCCCGCAAAAGGCATGTTGAATTTTTTGGTTTGCGTATAAGAAGATGAAGGGGGTGAGGTTTGAAAGTTAACGAGTCAACTTGCGACGCACCTAAAGCTAATAATCGGCTGACCGCATCCTCACTCATCTCTTAATCACCCTTGATACTCAAAAAGTTTCAACTCACCATGAAGACTTCATTCTTCGCCGCTCTCGTTTCTCTCGCTGTCTTTGTTCAAGCCGTTCCTACTCCTCAACTTCCCGTTCCTGCCAACATTGGAGGATTGGGAGATGTTGTTAGCACGCTTCAAACTGCTGCTGGAGGATTGACCGGAGGCCTTGGTGGTCTTACAGGCGGTCCTCCTGGAGGTGCTGGTGGAAGTGATGGGGCTGGTGGTGCGACCGGTGGTGATGCCGGTGCAGGGGACGCTGGTGCGGGGGACGCTGGTGCAGGTGATGCTGGTGCAGGTGAAGCTCGTCGTGCTGTCGCTGCTACCAAGGGTCCTATCATTTGGAAGAGGCAGGAAGGTGGTGCAGCTGGAGCTGGGTCTGGTGGACTTGGCGGAATTGCTGGTACAGCAGGATCGATTGCTAACGGTGTTACTGGAGCTGCTGGAGGTGACCCGACTGGACAGGTTGGCGCTGTCACTGACCAAATTACGAAGGCTGTAGACGGGGCGAAGGGTGTGGTGACGGGGGCGACGGGTGGTGGATCTTCGGTTGACGGAACAACCCCTCCGGCCGACGCTGGTGCGGCGGATGCTAGTGCTGATGCCTGAAGGAGTGATTTGTGGTACAGGTAAAATACCCTCGACTTGGCTCGGAATATCTAGATAGCTGGGTTAATATGGTTTCTGGTTGTTACCGAATTCGCTCCTTTGACCCCCGTCTGTCCACTGCCTTCTTGGATATCTAACGCATTATATAAATATCTCCCTCTCTTTCGCGAGCTATACACGTTCCTTTGTATTGGTTTCTTTCAAGTAATATACCCTCAATGTCCTGTAGATCTGAAAAAATTTTCTGCATTTTTTTGGACCTTAGCCACTCACACCAAGACATTGTGCTCGGTGGTCAGAAATTAGGAAGTGAGGCCGTAGTGTATCTCACCCGATCTAACTGGTGAGTGACACTGCAGCCGACCCGTCTAAGCCATGATCTCAAGTTGAACGTAACTATTGTTACTGTTCCCCGTTATGCCATTTAGGTCCCCACCAGCCCGTTTCGTGGCACAACTAAGTGCGCGTTATGCAAAGAAACCCTCGGATATGTTCTCAGCAGGATATCATACACCAGACCTGAAACACAAATTCACTACACGGCCACCCAGTGACTTCTATATAAGAGAGAGCCCAGAGAGAGGAGTACACAACACGAGGAGGGATCCTTCGCTCCGTATGCATGATCTTTGCATATTGCTCAGATGTGGAAACTAAAAGTCATGAGGGATTCTGTACAACAGCCATCCGGGTCATTCTTGGATATGGTGTCCTGCGTCTTCCTCGAAGTTGTTGACGCGTAAGAAACTGAGCTCACTTTGACGACACTGATGCTTTCTTCCCGATGAGTGATTTGTCAGATGAAGGAACGCACATCCTTGTTGTTTCCTGTACTGATTCATTGTGTGGATTGGATGTGATCGCCCATATCCCTAGCGATGTTCGAAAGTCAACCGGAACCGAAATCGCCCCCTTATCCTCGCCTTGACCTTCGGGCGGACAAAAGTGAATGCTCGTCATTTGTGCCCTATGTACAATGGTTTTAGCATCAACAGTCTTCTTCCTAGAGTTACGGAGGATAAATTTCCTCCCGTACAATTCTTGTTGCTTCGGTTGTTTTAGGCTGATCTGCGCCAAATATTATTCATTTCATCTCCATGTGGCTGTGGAAGCTAGACCCCCCGTTTTAGACCTTCGGAACTGCCAACCCAGAAGCCCAGATGCTGACCCAAATAACTCGAACAATATTCTTCCTTATCCAGAGCCCACCTGCATTGTTGGGCAATCTTGGATACAATGGCTACAATACATCGCGGCAGGTTGTGGATTGATAAATCCTATGGAGCCCAGCGCATGCGTATTTCTTTAATCAAAAGGAGGGAAATTATGTCGTCACAAAACCCAAGGAAGCTGGTGCTACTGGGAGATATGAATCAATCAATGCTCTGAGCTGGCGTGAAGCTGACAAGGCTGACCCTTAGTTTACAAAGCCGAAATTATATCTATTCTTGGTGTAAGTCGTTTGAGCTCTCTTGGTAATGTCCACTATGTCGTAGCCTGGGGGGTTTAAGGTCGTCATCAGCATCGTTGTCGTGTACTGCTCGGACTCCCCTTGTAGACTCAGGCTCGTAGTGTAGTTCTCCCTTCAATTCTCCTTTAGATCGGTTAGCCGCGTAGAATGTAAAAGACGGACCTTCCCGTACTAGGTAGAATGTAACGCACAGATGCATATTCCTTACACTCTATAGTTTTCTATTTCCTTTTACTCTCACGTTATTCGAACTCGCCGACGCGCACTACAATATGGACCCCGCCTCACGACTCTCAGATCTTCAACATTTAACATTAACCACCCGAACTTCCAAAGATTGTGCACTCCATATGATATCGAGCGTTGGTCTGTCCCACTTTCACTGATTCGTCTTCACACACCTCAGTTGTATAGTCTCAGGCAGGCAGGCGAGGCCTCAGGTACTACTAAAGTCACGGCTCAAAACCACTTACCACCCTTATTCTCATACCCGTTCTCCCCACTCACATCACTCCCTTTCCGGTTTCGAGTCGACATCGCGCACTGCGAAAACACTACATTTGTGAAGTGAATGGAAATGATGCACCCACTCATGCCACCCTCCATGGATGCAGTTTTACCCGGTCGATGCAGAATCACTTTCCTGTGTTGGGTTTCCCACATCATTCTCCTTGCTCTTCGTCGTTACGCATGTGAAAGTATTGGTTATTGATGAATGCATCAATCAATCAGGTGTGGAGTGATTAAGGCCGGCAATCTCGCTCAAGGGAATGTGAATAAACTCTCCAAACTATGGTTCAGTATTCAATGACGGTTCAGGATTATCTCATCGCGGCTAAGTACTTGGCTCTACGTAAGTGAGATGCACTTGATCTGGTTCATGTGGCTGAGCACTTTTACTGCGAGGACCACCCGGTACTTCCCTTTCTGCGTATGCCATTCAAAGATAGATCCTCGTGTGGGTGTCTTGTCTGAATTCAGGGGCGAAGTGAGCCATGCAACTTGGAGGGCACTCAAGTCTCAGGGCGACCTATGCATCCCCGCATTCATGACAACGGACCACTAGGTCTTCCGACCGTAAATTATCTAATTCACGCAATATTGATTATTTACGGACATGAGTCTCCACCTTGCCCTGACTACATGAATATTTCAATCCGTATATGTTTTGGCATGGGACTACCTATAGTCGTTGGAACTAGTCTCTGTTGTGGCTAAAACTGGGATATATAAGACCAAGATAGTTCCCTAGATCCTATTCTGTTGGAGCATCACTCTACCTCAGTTCTCGAACCTGCCGATAATGCTAACATTCCTGCTTGGCATATAAATATTCTTCTGTATCTCTTCTTGATCATCGCCTCATGTTCTCCATCAACGAATACCTGCTACTTGTTGATCGGTTTTGGAAGGGATTGTCTTGTGCTGCACTGTCTACGCACGTTTGAGATGGACCTGAGAGCTGATGGCTCCCCGTAACAACTGATTGCCAATCCGGAGGCTGACCCTAACAGTCTTTGAAGGCTGACACGCCTATCTTCGAAGACCTCGTTGAGGGGCTGATACTTGTGCCGACAAGGAGGCATTGGAAATGCAGAAAGGAAAGAAGTCTTGCAGGCATCTATTATGAACAGTGAAGCAAAAGTATCAAGGCAGTATATGCTGTCAGGGGGTGAAGGAACGTTCGACACTGGAAATGTCTCAGTCGTAATAAGTTCCAATAAAGCCCCTTATAACGCACAGGAATGCGAGTGCTGGCTCTGGATTGGAGCGAGAGGGTTGAAGGAAATACCAGACGGCCCGTCACTCGCATGGATCGAGTGTAGGCCTTAGATGACGGTGAAGCTGCCATATCCGGGGAGGTGGGGATGTACATATGGCATTTGGTGACTTTTTAATTTCAACATGATTTTCCTTCGGTTTTTATCCGAGTCGGATAGTCGAAATTCCGGTAGTATAACCACGACATTCTCTTTCCAACTCGCCTCGGCTGTCTAGTGCTACATCAGGGACCCTGAGGTGAGGACTCCATATCCGTTTGTTCTTATCTTTATCCCGTGCCTGTAAACTACCTGTGTTCGTTAGGTCAATGCCACAGTGATCTACCACTATGTTGGTGACTCCTGAGATTGTGTTTGTTCAGTAGGTGGAGGCTCAGTGGGTGGAGCCGTCTATAAAGTCCTGACTTGACGCTATGCCGGTTTCTGTGTGGTCTTGAGCGTCGCAGCTGACCTTCTAGTGAGTGATGACAGTTGGCGCCGGGAAAGAACATATCCTGACATGTTTAGTCGAGATGTTTCTCTTAGTCGCTCTCTTGCATAGCCCTGATTGATCCATCATCAGCATGACAGCTGTACTTGGATCCAGAAGCATTGGCAAAACTCGCCGTCAGGTCCATTACTAGGTATAGGATGCCTTTGAGTCGCGGTCTATTGGTTGAGGTGGTGCGTCACAGTGCCCTGTCAATGATTGATGATCAATGTACGGGGGCCCGATTGATTGCCAACTCGAAATTGCTCTCGCCGTAAATCTTCTTAAATGCGTCCTTCTGGAGATCGGTAAAGAGACTTTCCTATGATTTTGACTTACGGTCTTCCTCTGACTCTTATTATCCTTATCTCCTTGTTCGTGCCAACAGTTTCTACAGTCACTCTATCTGTCCTGCATACATCTCGGCAGGATGATGGGGATTTCAGCTATCAACCAGCGTCACACGCCAACTTTGCCCAGAGCGGTCAGCGGGAGGTATCGATGGATGGCTCTGGGGGATGAATTCTGATGCTTAGAAATAGTGACTGTAGGAGGACAACATCTTGCTCAACTGTTTTCTTTTGCTCAAACGTCTTGCCAGGGATCTTTAAAGGACTCGCCGTGTCCTCAACGCTAAATAATTGGATGTACGATGCGATGGACTGGGTGCTGGTACTTGTGATGTCACTGAGCAATTGTGATTGGATTTGTAATCTATATATTGTCACGCACGCGAGCTGTCACCTGTAGAGCGTGGATGTCACGGCGTAATTGGGTTAGAAATGTACGACGGTGAGGAGAATCCTCGTCCGGCAAAACGCCAGAAAATCGACATTCAGTCTTCCTCTAAACCTTCAAAACTACCGCAGCTTACTCTTGCAAATCTTCTTCTCAGTTTGCCATCTCTTTTGCTCCATCCTCCGACACATACGAATCATGAACGATCACTGGCTCTATCGTACCACGCGCTCGAGACATGCAATACTATGACGAGTCTTGACAGGACTGTGGAATGTCGAGCTGCTACAGGACTCGCGGAGCTCGGCTTGCTGATCGGCCTTTCGTCTCCTGGGATCCAAGATGAAATTCAGAAGGCCATTACTAAAGCAGTGAGTGTTCCTACTCTATGAGGTATCCTCTATGCTAAAGGCCTGCTCGTCTCCGATAGTTACTCATCGCCCATAACGTATGGATCTCCCTCTGCACATTGTTAGGTAGCTGACTGCTTTCTTCAGCTTCCGTCGCTATATTTCTACCGACACCGTCTCACTCAGCTGTCCTCTCAGCTGTCCTTAGTCTCTGGGAATCCCAAGGCTGCTCAGAACAACCTCAAACGCGCGTTGACCACTTTCAGCCCAAATGATCCCCCAAATGCTGTCTATACTATCCACCTTGCTCTCATCGCCAGCATTAGCGCGCAGAGTTCAGACGAAACGACGAACATCATGCGGTCCCTTGGTGCTATTAGCGACCTTTGCGAACTTGCATCGAAACGAGGTCACCAATCAATTATTCAACTCGCTTCGGTGCTACGTCTGCGAGCCCTTATGCGCGCAGGAGTATGGAGTGACGTCGGGGAGAGTTTAGACGCCGCAGAGAACGTGCTGAGCATGGGAGACGTGCTGAAGAGTTATGCACAGGAAAAGGGGAAGGCGCCCGAGAGCCAGGATCACACATCAGCCGCTCTTCCTTCTCCGCCCTCGAGCAGTAACTCTGCACGATCCATACTGGAATATGCGCTTATTGTCCATACACTTATCCTGGGCATCATCTTTCACACTTACATTGGAGACGCTAGTCTCACGAATCCACGGCTGAAGTGGCTGCATGAGCTGCTGGACATACACCTCCCTCGATTCCCGAAAACTGGCATTTTTGAGGTGTGTACCTTCCCCTCGATTCCCGACCCCGTTTAACTTCGGGTTAGATTCCATTTCCAAATGCCCCTCCACTCTATCACCAACTCACTCATCCAAGGTTGATTTACGTTCTTGGATTCTTGGTTTCGAGCCTCGCGAAACGTGATTTAGTTGGAAGGAAGCCCAAGAAGAAAGTTTTCGCCAGCGAGGGTATCATTGCGATTGATAAAGAGTTGAAGAGGGAATTGGCATGTAAGGTCTTACGACTTCTCTGCTCCTGTATGCGCTCATTCTTCTTCAGATCCCGCTTGGGCTTCCATTTCTGAAGTTAAAAATGTTGACTATCGGCTCAAAAAGATGCGTGCAGACCTCATGTGTGAGCTCATCAGTGTATGTCACCTCTGTTTACTTCCTTCAGCGGGGCTAAGATATCTCGCAGGCTGCTATCATGCGGAGCGAATTTGACGAAGCTGAACGCGTACGGTTCATCGGTCTCCCCTCCTGCCCACTATTCTCACCTTAGTCCTAGTCCATCGATGAAACGATTTCATATATACGCACAGAGGGCATATTCTCGTTATATATCGCCCGAATCACGTTATATGAGGCCCAACTCGCCCACGCCCTCAACAAGTCCAAACGCGCACTACAATGTTACCAAGTCGCAGCGTGGCTCTCGCGGAAGCGCGAACAGCATGAGCACCATTCTTCCGCGTACCTCCACAGCCGTGGCAATGGTTCCACCTCCACCAATGCCAGCTCCAGTATAATCCCGGAATCCATAGATAGTGAAGAAGACCCGTGGATTAACACCGCCGCACGTGCTGGTGAGCTCTGGCTCCGCATTGGTCTCTTACGACAAACACCGCCCACAGAAATGTCGGAAGACGAAAAAGAAAGAGAAATGGAGAGGCTGAGAAAGGTTGGGGAGGGTGTGACGAAGGATTGTCGTGGGCTCGGTGGAACCCTTGAAGCGATTGCGGAGGTGCTGGATAGTTGTTTGACAAAAGAGTTTGTCAAAGCCAAGTCTGTATTCCTTTTGCCAATCGTGGATAGAATGAGACTGACTTATCTGAACGTTGGCAGGACGCATCTACGACGCGCGTTGAATCTTTCAACGGCATCACAAGACAATCACCTTCGCGCACTGGTGCTCTCGTTGATCGCGTCACACTACCTGCATACATCTAACCAACACGCTGAGAAAATGCTGGAAACGGCAGAGAGTCTCGCAGCAGGGTTAGGGGCGCAGCCCAAGCACCCGAAGGCGCAAGATCAGAGCCCTGCCAAGGGCGGTGTACCTACTTCTGCGAGTATGCATGATGTTGTAGGAAACGCGCACTTGAGATTGTGGATTGGAGAACGATTCTTAGGTACGCACGAATACCAATCCTTTGGCTTGGTGTTGGTGTGGGCTGACGGGAAACTTGGCATATGCGGTATCTTACAGAACTTTATAATCGCTCTGGGAACAAGGAGGTTGCCAAAGTGCAGGTTATAAAGAATCGGAGGTTTCAGGAGGCTGTTGCGAGGGTCAAGGCGCGGACGTAGGAATTTTTGTTCACTGGGATGGTGTATGCTGACAAGCTTTTTTGGGGAGAGAGGCGGGGTTTGGGGGTGGAGCGTACTCATTTTTGGTGTAACCCGCTGACCGTGTCCCTGGGAATGGCGCAGTTTCTCTTTTCTCTGTTGCAATGTCTGGACGGTTTTTGGACTCCGGGTTATGTTTCAACTCTTGGAAGGTATTGGACTTCGTCGCTCCTGTTTTCATTCCGCACTTTGTACGTTCTGAAATTTTTTCAAGATCCCGACTAACTAGGATTCATAGGCAGATTCTTGTTGCATTATCCTGTCGTAACTGCATAATGAAGTGACAATAAAATGACATTGACCCATGTACAATGATTCATGGGATTTATGATTTATGCCACTGCTGGATCGGCTTCAGTTCCACGGCTTGACATCCAAGATTCCGGTCCCTTGGGTGAGAAAATTGGCGTTGAACATACTCAAATTCTATCCATCACAGTCGAGAACGCACCGTGCGGTTTGCAATTCGCTGGTACTTGATTCTCCGAGCAAACCACTCCTTAGCTGTCACCCCTGTCTCAAAGCTCTTCTCGGGTGTGGCAGCGACAGCGGCGGCGATCGTTGGGCTATGTTCGACGAGCGCGCGGAGAACCTTGCTGTTACCAGGACGGGTGAAGAAGACGATTGACCAGCGTTCATAGGCGGACTGGGCACCTGGAGGTGGGCTATACGTAATGAGGTAAGAACTCAGCCTCTTCTTCGTTTGAGAATTGAACTCGACTCTTACAGGACGCGGTGCATATTCGAACGCAAGATACCTCCGCTGAAGATTGAGAGGGCGTCTCCAACGTTGCAGATCGCGTGGTTTGGCATCGGCTAATGGGATGGAAGTGAGGATTCTAAAGTGAAAGAATGTATTTAATGGTACCTTGATATATTGCCAGTCCTCTGAACCGGGAGCGAGAACCTGGAGCCCACCGAGTCTGTTATGCAAGAAGGACTGACCATCCGTCAACATGTGACCTTCATATTAATGACAAGTAGACTCACTAATGATCCAAAGTCCGTATGTGCTCCTATGGCCCTCTTTTGCACATTATGCGGCATGGGAGGGTTCTTGATGATTCTCGCCTCACAACCGCTATGTTCCTCCAGTGGGTGCTGTTGCAATAGGAAGTCTTTGGGAAGCCCAAGTTTGTCATTAAAGATACTGAGAATGGTCCGATTCACTTCGAGGGACTTCTTGACGAAGGGTTGGACAACAGTCGGCATGCTTTGTTCTACAGGTGCTGGATACGAGCTCCGGTGGATACGGGAAGGCCATGCTAGCACATCATCTTTTGCGATGTTGACGAACTCAACTGTGTCTTTTTCTCCGGTGGCATCCACTGCGTTCGCACCTGCGGCTTTGTAACTGGATTTGTGCGACATTTGAGTGTTATGCGTGGGTGAGGCCTTAATGAGTTGGGAAGACTTACCCGGCAGAGCTGCCGTCATTTCCTTGTTCGAACTTCAACTTTTCTTCAAGAGGTAACGCCATTGTTTCTGCTCCTAAATCGAACATCTTATTGACTTCCTCTTCTGCTCCATGATTCTTAAGACTGTGTCAAGGACAAGCACCACGGAGAAGTAGGAACGGAGCAAGCCATATTGAATTAAGAATTAGGGCATGTCGGTGGCCCAGATGGGCATGGACGTACTACCAGAAACCTAGTTTGGTTGCGGCTTCCCACAGCCTCTCTATCTCCTGCGGGTCTCCCGCCTTGAGAAGAGCAAAGTCGATGACGAGGAGGGGATGGGTGGGGACATCGTCTGGAAAGGGTGGGAACGAGAGTGCGGGCATGGTATGTGTCAGTGAACTTGCGGATCCTGAGAGTTGGACAGTATCAAGTGAACGCGAAGAGCGGCGGTTGGTGGGCTTGATTAACTATGGGCCAGTCCAAGCCCGATGAGCCCTTTTATGTCCAATGGCTCCGGCTTCTGCACTGCTTCCTCAGTTAAGCGTGTGGGGTACGTTGATTCATCGTATATTATTGCGCAGAATAGGCTATTTATAGGTTGCTTATGATAGGGTTCCAAGTATACTTTTGGATCACAGGACCCAGCCAAAACAACAGAAAGGGTATAACTTTATCCCCAAGTTCGAGATGGAGACCCAAGAGTCGCCGGAGGGGAAAAGGTCGTGGGATGGTTGGTACTTTCATCATGATTTAACCCAGCTCCAAATACCTGATGGGAAACGCTAATTACTGTGCTACGGGTGAAAGCTATTAAGGATCGAATGTTAATGACCAAGGCATGCCTGTAATTCATATTTGTCTTCGTAACATGTAACCCCGAGTCTCCGGCGGACCGGCCCTCAACTCGGGGGAGTCGCATGAGTGCCAACTGTCCCAGTAGAGCATATTTGCAACTCCACTTTCAGTGAGTTTTCAGCGAAAACTGATTTGAAACTGAATTGCTCCATACTCAAAATCTCACTGAAAACAGTTTGCAAATATGCTCTAGTGGCTAATTTCTCATGAGGTACATATATTGAGGGGTTGAGGGGTACTTGGGATTATTGGGAAGACCGGCTCATCCTTGTGGCGGTGACACTCATCTTTGAGCTTATCATTAGAAGGCGTTACCCAATGGATTTGGGAACAGCGCAAAGGGCATAACAAGTTCAAACATGCTCACAATTGCAGTATGTTCTTCCGCTTGTGCAATCGGAGAAAGATCATATTGGAATGTTTTGTCGCTCTTCAGTTGCTAGTGTCAGTAAAACGCTAACAACGGAAAGGACAGAAATAGGCAGAACCGCGAGCTATTTTTGGAGGGGGAAGAGAACTGTGGATACGAAATGATCTTTACCCTTCTTTACCCTTCTTTACCTTCTCATGGACACCAAGACATTTTCCTTGCTTCGGTGGGTGCACGTGACGGATTGTTGTTGTTGTATCCTGCGTTTCTATACCGCTACAAGCAAACTAACTACTAAGACGCGGTGGGCATGTACTAGATAACTGCGCCCCTCGGCAGGGTGGGATCTGCGCATATATGCGGTTCCGAGGTGAGTCATATAAAATAAGCGAACAGGATGGAATGAAACGAATGAAACGAAAATATGTTCGAAAGAGTAAATGTTGCGGCAGATGAATGAGTCATGGTTGTTCCTCGCCCTCTTCGGGGTCCTCTCTTCGGAAGTGGTCCAGTGGTAGGTCTTCGGTAGTGGGGGTTTTCGCTCGGGTGGTCCTTTACCAGATCTGGTGAAGGCACCAGATTTTTCCATGAATTCAGCGAGGGCGGCTACTCCTTCCTTGGTTCCTAGGATGTCCGGGAGATAGAGGGTGTCAGAGACATCACGTAGTATGTGACGATATCTGTCATATTTGGGACAGGAGTGAATGATGTGGTCTCGTGTTTGTAGGTCTTCCCCACATGGACATGCAATGTTCTCTGATGGTACGGCTGTCCGGTAGTAGTCACCGAAGTAGCCGTGGCCTGTCCTGCACTGGAGGACACGCCCGAATAGCTCTCTTTTGTCCCCAAGGTCTCGGAAGTGATGAGTCGGTTGTAGGGATGGTGGGATACGGTTGGCACAGGCGTATTTCCCCAGCTGTGTTTGGTTTTTCCATAGGAGGATCCACTCGGTTAGAATGCGTTCTCGTGCCCGTCTAGAGGTGCGGGTTATAGTGGGTGACGGATTGGAACAGGTTCCAACGCGCAGTAAATGGTTCATATGCCTTCAAGGCTTCATCAAAGGTCAAATCACATCTACACCACAGATATATTAGGCAATACAATAAGCTAACATGGTGTAATAGGATTATGGGTTATGACAAGACCTGCATTCATGTTCACGCTGCTGTGAGGTCCGCCTTCCATGCCAGGATTCGACATCCAAGTCTGTGGACCCTATACGATATCAAGCGTGAAATACATACCTTGCAATGAAGGTGGGTCGAGACACCAGTCGGCTGACGCAGCTAGGGGGTTGGATAGTTCTGTATGGACACTAAATTTCCTCTTCGGTTATTGTTAAATGGACCATTTTTGCCCCGTAGTTTCTAGTTTGTATGATGCATTTTTTCGCTACCGGCTTCCGTTTTTTCCCCGGCCTTACAAACCTTCGGCAGGCTTTTTTTCTCACCTCAGTCGTCTATAGTATTCCAGGCGCATTGAGGCGAGAATCCCTTACACAACGATGTTCTATTCTTAAACTAACATACATTGTGTAGATACTCACCGCTCAGTAGCTTGTTACCGTGCAATGAAGCCTTACCTTCCAACTCTCGACTCCTTTGTAGTTGGCGCTTCTTGCGAATCACTCCTTGGCCGTTGATCCTGTCTTAATGTTCCCCGGTATCTCCGTGATAGCAAACGTACCGGGGCTATATTAGAGCATATTTGCAAACTGTTTTCAGCGAGATTTTGGGTGTGGAGCAATTCAGTTTCAAATCAGTTTTCGCTGAAAATTCACCGAAAGTGGAATTGCAAATATGCTCTATTCGGCCAAGGTGCAAAGAGCTTTACTGTCTCCTGGTTGGGTGAGGAATCAATTATTCACGGTTGACCAGAGCTCGTATGCGGACTTTAAACTCAACTAGAGATCGCCAAAGGAGCGTTCTGGCATAGACTTCTTCCTAATCTCCACAGGTAACAAATCTCAATGAACGAATCCCTGGAGTACATGGGGTGGATTCGCCGGATCTACTTCACAGATAGCATTGGCTCTGCCAATTGGACAGGTTCCAACTGGATACCTGTCAGCGGAAGAGATGCTTGGAATTGTTGGGGAAGGCGGCACATCGTTGCGCTAGCGGTTAATATCATTGGAAAACAAGGATTGATTGAGTGTCGCATAGAGAGGGAGTAAATCAGAGAACTAAATCCGGCACGCATCACATTGTCAGGCATTTAATCCTGTGATAATTGAACCGGAAAGGGCAGATGGAACTCGTGATGTGCTTGCAGTGCATGGTCAAGTATAAGTATGGATAAACGGGCAGAAGCTGACCAAGACAGGCCAAGAATACTAAACAGTACACGCCCGTGCACGGCAGCCGGGTGTGAGTACGAAAAGGGATCACCTTACAGCTCATCGTAAGCGAAAGAACTCTTGTTCGACTCAATAAACACTTGGCATCACGTATGGGGGAGAGTGAAGCTCTTCTCGTCTTCAGAAGCGTTCAAAAGGGTTGTGGAGCATTCAAGCTGGGATAGCAAGACAGGTGCATAAGTCACACACGGGGATGATCCATTGCTATGACCCAAACTATAACCCGAGTGCCACGTAGCACCGCCGTAATGGCCAGGGAAAAGAGGAAATAGTCCTTGTTTCTTTGATCAAGGTTGAGCCGATGTTCCAATCATTGTCATATTTTCCTCCAGGGAGGTCGAGAGGGACGAAAAACGTGATCTGAGATCTGTCGCCCGCGATCTTCTGGGAGAACAGGTTGCGCCAGTTCACTCATTAATAGAAGACCTGCGATAGATGTTGAATCGTTGCATTCTGTCGAAGAGGAAAAGGAGGAGATAAGTTGTAATCGCTGTTTCATATGCCATTACTGCCAACGTGACCGGCGATTCCAAGAATTCTCAGCTAACAAGCTTCGAAATAGGAGTGACTTCTATTCGATGCGAGCGGAACTGGTGGGTATTTTATGGTTATTTTGGAACGGAATGGGATCCGGGGAAGATTGATAGATTTGAGATAGGGAATACATGTGGGACCTCCTACTACCAGGGCGCATCATTAGGTCCAATGTAAAAGACAAGTAAAATGGCAGCCCTCTAAACGCACTGCTACGCCGCGTCACCTTTTCCTGCCACCTGGGCGAAACGCTGGGACGTGGGGAAGTCACGAATATTGAATGGCATGTGGAAATCGAGAAGTGCCTGCACTCAGAACGCCGTGGAGGATAAGTAGTCTGAAAATGTTGACAATAGCCGCCTATAAGTGGCATCAAGGATTATCTTGCGGAGTAACATCTTGTAATCCCATGAGTGGTAGAGTCGTCAACCTCCTGTAGACACTGGTAAGAATGACAGGTCTACTCGCTCGACTATGTGTGTGAGGTTGCCTGTCTTGGCCCCACTCTCTCAAACTGGTTGCAAGAAGTTATCTGTATGTCTAAAAACCGCTCGATAACATTTCTGAACATGCCAATGCCCACGCGTCCCCCGGCCTTTAGTTGGGCTTTCTGCTGGCGATACACGCGAACTTTAGGGGTACCGCCGCATGGCATGTGCAGAGGACACATTGAATGGTAATGATGCGGGGAGCTTTCAAAAAACTTGAGGCGACAGGTTAACAACAAGGATACCCTGCAATCCTCGCGCCCAGCTTTGATTGGGATGAAGTTAGTGACACCACAGGCACAAACTTTGGCCAGTATGATTGAGAGCGCTAAGGCAACATACGTAGTGAACACCTATTGTTACAACCTCGATCTCTGGTCTGAAACGTAAGGTACAGTAGTCAAGATATCATATATAACTTGTGCAAGACCTATTGGTTGTTCTTGTACAATCTTTGCAACCGTCAGTCTTCTCAGAGTCGGAAATCAACAAAGAATATACCATGTGCCCACACCCTTTGACTTCCGTGACTGAAGCCATTGGACGACCGTCAGCCGCGTCACCCAGCGACTCTTGTATAAATTCGGGCCTGTGACAGAGGCTAATCAAGTGCTTCGTGTTGTCAGCAGTAAGAGCAATAACATACACAAAATCATTTCGTGTTCCCCAAATCGCATGGACGGGCAATGTATGGCACAGTTCACTAAGCCTGAGGATCCCTTCGAAGTGCGGATCAACGTCCGGAAACCCTTCAGCCTCGCGTTTCTTGTCGCACTTGAGAGAGACCCTGCCATCATCCAGTTCATGCAAACCATGTTCCTACACAACGTAACCGGCGTCAGTCGCAAAAGGGAAGAATAGGAGTAAGAAGTATATGTACGACAAGTAGCCGGACTACTCGGGGGTCCCAGGTATTCCATGGAAATCGTTGTTGAAAGTATAACAATGCTGCTTGTTTCGAGTCCCAACGATCTCTTCTAGAAGAAGTGGCGGAAATAACAAAATCCATCTGAGCAATTTGTTCCTCGAAGTGCGCGTCGAAGAGTTCGCGAGTGACGAGCATCGGCTCTATGAGAATTATACCGATAATGCCCACAGAGGTGAGATTTGGGTAGAACTCGACCGCGGTATGAACGCTATTGCGGGATGCCGGAGTGTGTTATAGGTCTTGAACAAAGAAAAAGGGAGCGTACGCTGTAGCTGCACCAGCGGAGTGTCCGCATAGGACGAGACGGTGTCCAAGTACGTGATCCGAACGAACGAACTCAACGACTCCTGGGACCCAGTCATATACAGCTGTAACCGAGGTCTTGGTCCAGGAGCAACAGAGAGATATACTCGACACTCACAGACACTATCCGTCCGCTTCCCAAGTAGCTCCCGATTCAATATTGCCGCATCTCCGTGGGTGGGCCAGTCGAACGCCCAAGCCTCACGGATCCTATGCTGACCTGGATTCAACTTCTGCTGCCTATCGAAAAGATACGCTATCACAGGCTCCCACTGCTCCTTGTCTACCACAGCGACTGAGTAACTAGTACCAGCAAAATCCGACAAGCTAAGGGACATACGGGCACCAATGCAGTGAAAGAACAGGAGTGTCAACCCGTCTTTCGGTGGGGACATAGTCGGTATCCTATAACGCTTAGCTGTCATCTTGAGCGCAGGCCATGATAATCCTCTACGAGACGGGGCGCTGAAGATGAATGGCTGTATATCGAGGGCCATGTGAGTGGTAAGTGTATATGCACACGGAACCAATAATGAAGTAGGTTATAAATACTTTGAGACGGTTGTGAGGTGACATGGTCTACCTGATCGGGCCTCAGGGTAAGATTCCTCTTCGAGAGAGGCAAGTCCACAAATCACATTGCGCTCCGCAGCCTGCCTGTGGCGGCGAAGAAAGCATGAGAGAATCACTGCTCACATGCGCCTAGTTGCTATTTTCTCATAGATGCCTCTTCTGGAGTCGATTTGCATTACTTAGAATTGCGTGGCTATGTTTATTGCCACAGCTCCTCATTGTGCTCTTGGGGCTCCGTTAGGCGTCTGAGTTAGTGTTGCATCGAATCCTGTCAATCAACCTAAGTACTCAGCGACGATTTCCAAATGGAACATTGTAATTGTGCCTCCCGGAACGCTGAGCTCCAGGTTTAACATGCGATTACCACGTACACCAAGAAAAGGTCCATACGTTATGGACGGCAAACGATAAAGAAACATGCTGAAAGGTGTCACTTGGATTGCGTCTTGCACCATCGAGGAATGTGTATGAAGAAGGCGAGATTCCTACGGATGCGTATGCTATCTGTCCCCTCGACAGCTAGGACATGGCTTCCGCCACAAGCTAAGACCGCAGCCCCTTTAAACAATCCAGCACCTCGTGTCACCCAACCGAGACAAAATGGAAAGATCAAACGGGATGTCGTTTAGCTGGGAATCTTTCCTTGCCGCTGGCACCATTCCCGGAAGGTGTGCTAAAGGAAGAAGTCGGAGGGCCCACTAGCCGGGAAGACAGAGACTCAGAGTGAGTGGAGGTGGAGCTAAAGAGATTAATGAGGCTGTCAAATATTTCGGTGGCGAGCTCGAAATCTGTGTTCCCGCTACGCCCAAGGTTTGAGATTTACTCACTCCAAGGCTTGCATCTTTCCTTTGAACACTTTACACCAAGACTTTGCCTCTTTCTACACCCGGTCCCACTCTGAAAGCTTCCCCGCGAGTTGCATCTTGAAAGGATTTCTGTCCTCCGTATCATTTCAATCAAGTCTTATTGTGTGAGGATAATGCCGTAAGTCACGCTAGTGTATCTCCTAGAGTTTACAACGATCCTTTCGAGCAGCCTGATTTGGTACGTACATTGGTTAGGCAGTGGCGTGTATGGGTGCGTAACATTTCTTCGAGAATCTGGCCTTCCCTGATCGGTAAAGGCCAGGTTTGGCCAAGGTCCACCGTATGCGGTGCGTCCGTTGTTGCTCCACTACGAGGGTAATATATACGATGGTACTTCAACGGGATTCGTGGGCCTTCTATGGTTCATGAGTACATACCGCCTTTCAAGGGAGCACAGACAGAAGGCGCTGGATGCAGTATACTTCTTGGAGGGGCAGTTCTCGCTAGGATAGAACTTCCAGAAGGATGACGACCCGTGCATCAACAACTTGAGCATTTTCCACACGCGATGGGATTTGTTGACGGGCACCCCTGGAAGCCACCAGACGAATACGAGGTGCTATGTTCCCATTGGGGCCAGTGGTCGGAGAACCAGGCAAAGCAGCGTAATCCATGCGAGTCTGATGAGGCCTGCTCTGACGCCCTCGATCATCGTCGTAAAAAAAGACTCAAGCCATTTATAGGAGAGAGAAAATTGTGTCGCCATTGCCACAAAATGTGCCAATAATTCATGGCTAGCCTTATGACATTGACGTATCTTTTGTGCGCCCTTGTTCCGTATACTCACAACAACGTGTGGAATGTAGCAGACATACCGCTTGTGGCAGGTTCCAGAAAACCGAGGCTACTGGTGGGATTAGTAATATAACATTACGTAAACAAGGGCTAATGAGCAGCAGCTGGGGACTCTGACGCTGATGGACTGCAAGATATGCGAACAACCTCACCGTCAGTTCTTCTGTGAAAACTGCCTCAAGACACAGTAAGCCCAACAAAGTCTCAGATTCAAGCTCTATTGAAACCCTTTAAAGTATCAGGGATTTTCGACATCAGACACAGCACTATGCTGCCGACCGCGATGACCAGATAGCCAAGGCCTCCCGGGCCCTCGAACACATAGACGCCGTCAGGGTACCTCGCGCCCGAGCGGCTGACTACCAAAGAAGAGTAGACGAGCTCTGTGAAGGGCTTATAAATCTCAGGAAGGATAACGACAAGAGTTAGCGTTGCCCTTTAACAGCGAGCAGCTGAGCACATCCTTACGCTTAGTTCCAGAACGGGACCGTTTACGGATCCTCCGCGAATCACTTGCATCTCGACGACGGACGCTTTCGGCTGCAAAGCTTCAATCTCCACGGCCCTCGTCTCAACCTTCCGGTGGTATATCCAGAGAAGCACAGGAGTTAGCCAGTCTTTCAGCAACTATTGCTCGCGCGCGCTCGGGGCTCGTTCAGGAACTCGTGGAGGTCTTTAATGTCGTTGAGGTAGGTGGCAGGCCGCCTATCGGAGGCAAAGCGGGCACGAAAGGCGAATGGACTATTGGAGATTTAATTTTGCCTGTCCCTGGAGATATACGCCGTGAGTTTCGACTTCTTAACTGAACCTTTTCCTTTTCCACCACGCGTTTCTGCGTTTCTATATGTTGCCGCCTCCTCTTTATTTTACCTCAACCTTATTTCGTTTATGCTACCTCTCCACGGCTGCTGGCGCTCCGCCTTATACGGGTCTCAGCCGTACGCTATCGTGGTGCCGCTTCTGCTAATTCAAGGACGCAGCCCTAACTCCGTTTTGACTTTTGTGCAGGATATCCTCCCGATCACATCAACGCAGTTATTACCCACACGATACATTTCCTGTCATTGCTCACCTTTTATCTCGGCATTAAGCTGCCCTTTGAGATTACCTGGAGCGGCAAGAAGCTGGGTGTCGGACAACCATTCATCGGCGCGATCAAGGGTGGTGAGAATGGCGGATGGGCGAAGTACGTTTTCCGTGTCTTGCTCTTGTCCGAGGATTTCTAACTGAACCATTATATTTATCACTCTTGAAACCGGAGCAGATGGTACAAGAAACATCCCCTCCATTTGTCTTCCGCATCCGTCGTCTCGTCCCAGAATCCCTCATCTCTCAACCATTCCTCGTCTACACCTGGAGGTCCGAGATCCAGTCAACCAATAGGAGGGGAAATACCACACGATGCGCCGATAACCGAGTCATATTTTGACTCACTCCCGCCAGAACAGCCACAGTCATCATTCACAACCGCACTCTCGATGTTACTCTATGACGTATCCTACCTCGCCTGGACGCAAAACGTTGAAGTACCACTTAGTCAGGCGGGTGACGTTCTAAGCAACTTGTGGAGTGTTTGCTGTAGTTCCGATCTTGGCCGGTAAGTTTAAAGTGGCGTGCTTCGGACATTTCAAAGGCAAAAATACTAACAAAACTTTGATGGTTATTGATGCAGAAAATCACATGAAGCGACCCCACTCCTTCCTCCGCCAACACCGGCCTCGTTTCCCCTGGACTTCGCGCAGCTCCTACAGGCGACGAGCGTTAGCCCTACCTCTCGCGTCCGGGCCTCTCGGACTGCTGCGCCAACATCATCATCACATCCTCGCATTGGCCGGGGGAGTGCGGTTGGGACAAGAAGTACTATTCTGGGTCAAAGAACGTTTATTGGCGAGAAAATCATCGAGGAAGCGGAGGATGATTGGGATTTGGTTGATGAGGACATTGGACTTGATTAATCGTTTGCCATTGGTTGCGATCTGCCTGGTTGCCCTCACTCGAATTTTCTGTGTGTATTTTCCTCTGCATTTGTGTACTACCTGAGCCATAGATATTGATTTGAGGTTTGAGATCGACTCTTTCTTCAAGAGCTGAAGGAGCCTGGCAACATGACGGATTTGAGAGATCCTGATGCAACATGACATCCTTTCTCGACCTATCCGACGCCGTTTTACAACAATCTGACGCAAAAGCTTTAACATGCAAGGTGCTTTATGTCCATCGCAGAGCGCAGTGACTTGACAGTGACATGGCATCGGTGGATCTAAAGCCCCCCCTCGTAACAGCAGAATGCTCATTTGTGGCAACGGTGTGTTCTCGTATACCATGGAAGTTTTTTTTTCCTGCGAGACCTCACCTAGGACTGTTCGTTCGTATCCATCATGCCTTGCTTCGACTACAATACGATGAAGAAGGTTGTGATTTACAACATTGGCGGGGGAACCGCAGTCGCAGACAATGCGGGCACGGTAATTAACTGTATCAGCGGGCAACAGGGAGATCGCGCCAGTGGTAAGTATCGTATCGACGTTGGGAATCGCAGTGTGCTCGAGGCAATTGACGTAAAACTAGGTTGTCAGGGCGTTCCTCAAAACGCTACCACGACGCAAACGCAAGGTACTACAGATGATGGGAGCTACGCCAGTTAGTATCACGATGACAATAGATTACTCGTTCTAACTGCGTTAATTTGTATCAAGGTTTATCAAAACAAAACACGAAGTGGTGGCAAAGGCTCATCAGAGTGATCCCGAGGTTCAGGCAATAGTGACAACAGCGACAGGGCGATGAGTACACAGTTAGAGCACAGTTAGTTGATTTTATCATTCCTTTTTCTTGTTGTTCCATCCACTCCATTTCCCATTGAACTCCTATGTAGTATGCGTGCTTGGATCTCGGTCCCGCCGAAGGAACCCTTGTATTTAGGGAGGGAGGAATACGTGATGACTTGAACCCGGACAGCTCGCGTGGCATGCCGCCGTGTGACTTTAATTCAGTGTTGTGCCAACTCATGAGTACTCATGAGTATTCATGAGTTACTCCTCTTACGTTCATGAGTCATTCATGAACTCGTGAGTTTGGTGGCACGTGCACCACTCAAGTAAGGTCTGGGAAAATTGTATCACATTAATCAACGAGTTATTGTAGGTATCAATAACCCCCTGGCACGATAAAATTTGTTCAGTCGTTTCGTCAAGTGGGATAGCGCCATCCTCCTCCTTATCTACTACATCATCTGCTGCATCTAAATCCAGCAGTTTTGGAGTTCAAGCTCCTGATCAAAGCCCAGTAAGACATGTTTTCTTGTCGGCCTCATTCAGATAGTTGGTCAAATACTGTCTCCACCATCCACAATCTTCAGGATTGGAGGTATCTTTAGCCATGTGTAGCAAGAAACAAGGTGTCTAACATCATGTCAAGTAACAGTGACCAGAAAAGAGGCTGAAATCATGTTTGACTGATTATCATGATCAGAGATCTCGGTGAATGTATTGAGATACCATTAGTGCGTAAACTCATCGGTTATACCCGGCTCATGAGTCCTCATGAGGCACTCATGAACCCGGATCATGAGCGTGACTCAAACTCATGAATGGCACAACACTGACTTTAATTTATATCCGGTTCAGCGTTGTACTCAAGTGAGATGAAGTAGGTGATCGCGAGTGGTTCCCAACCAATCACAATGAGTCCAAGCAAGTCTCAAGTTGTGCCCGAATTCTCTGGACATGTCTACGTTTGTGATTTAATGTATTGACTGGGACCCTGATATTTGAATACTTATCTCGGTTGACGAAAATGAGGAAGATATTTATCAAGGGTCGAGGGCAAAGGGTAGGGGGAATTAGTTCCGAACGGATTAAGTTTATCTAAACAGAGCTTAAGTCCCCCTCAACGAGTTTGAAACAAGAGCGTTCCCTGTCCTGGGAGGCACGCGCAGAGTACAGTGGATTGAAGTAGAAAAACAGGAATATACTACTCTTACAAACTACTTGGACAGTAAATGAAACCGTTAGCGACGGGATCGCTGTCCAGTCGACGACCGGGCTGAGCTCCGCCCGCGCCGCGTGGACTCATACCCGCCTCGGCCATCCTGACCATTTATCAGCGCCACTAAGACATGAAGCGCATGTAAGGGGTCTTCCAAACGTTGCATGGTGTTGCCCTCGCAAATCTGAGAGGGAGTGACTGGAGCTGCCGCGGGTTCTGATACAAGGCTTGTAAGTCCTGTAGCTAGAATCAACAGGACAGGAATCCTGACCGCTAGTATAATTAATCTTATCTGTTGGGTATTCTTCTGTCTGAGCTGGAGGGTATCGACGGCCTAATCAAGAGTATTTCTGTCAGTTGGTCACGGGTATCCCGTTTAAAATTCTTACTCTGGTTGTATTCTTGTCTTGAGGCATAATTGTTCACGGTGCCCTGGTTTTCTGCAATGGCGGTACCTCCGCCATTGTTGTTGATGGTAATTTGTTTATTAGAACAGTCTTGGGAGGGGCCGGGTAACATGTGTTGAAAATGGCTGTGGCGTAAGATAGAAACGCTGTCGCCGATAGTGAGAAAGAAGACGAGGATGGTTTCTGTGGCGGCGAGAGTAGTATATAACCTCGACAAATGTAGGGACATCATGATCTTGCTCACCTAAAATGTACGTACTACAGTACTGAGTTGACTGAGGACTACAGCTATGCCCTGGGCGTGCATGTTTGAATGTCGTCGCTACCTTTCGATTGTAGATTCGTGAGGCGTGCCCTATCAAGAGTGCATTGCATCACAAGTTGCCACCAATCGTTGTCGAAAGCGTCTAGTTTGCCTCATGTACTTCATCAACCCCTTCAAGGGTCTTCATTCAGCGACGGTGCAATTTAAGGTCCGAGCCGACGCAAGGGCGCAGAGTCATCGTTACTACATCTTTACCAAAGAGCAACAAAGGGAGGCTGGCGCATGTAAAGTGCCATCGTCGCTGGGCGAAATCAGCGCGTTAAGATAACTGCGTTCCGTTGGACGGTCAGATAGGAATTCAGTGTTGTACCAGTTCATGAGTATCCATGAATATCCATGAATCACTCTGCTTACGTTCATGAGCCCTTGAGTTTGATGCCACGCGCAATGCTTAGTAAGGCCTGGGAAAATTGTATATTCATCAGTGATTATTCCACCATCTGAGCTCATTGATAATCATGATCTCTACGAATGTACTGTATTGAACCTGAATATTCATGAACTCGAATTTATGGACGCGACTCAAACTCATGAACGACACAACACTGGATAGGAATACCAGTCTCAGCCTTTCCAGGCTTCCAGGTAAATTCGGGCTCCCAGGTCTATAGTGCAGAAAACCATCATTGCTTCAGTTGGCTACAATGTACATTACTAGTGGAATATGAAATCATAGAAATCCCTGAGTATAAGAAGCCAGGAGAAAGGATTCGGAAAAATGAAGAAAAAGATCATGCTACCAAGTGGAGGGGAGGCGCTGTCAAGTCGAGTCAACGCTGGAATGTCATTAGTATCAGGGGTCTTATGTCAAGTCCGGCCTGGACCAGCCCTTTGCAAGGTATCTTTAACAGTTAATTAGGTAGGAAAGACAGCCCCGAGGATGATTGGCCTGGGCAAGAAACTTCGGAACGATTATATAAGAGAACATGCCGTGAGGGTTTTGTCGAAATTGGATAGAATGTGGAATCAGGCACCCAGGCGCTTAATGAAACTCTTGACTAAGTTACATATGTGTTGCAGGCCGGCGCTGCCGGAGGCTCAGGTATGAATGCTGAATAGTCGGGCCGATGTCGCTCATTCGAAGTTTCAACCACGCTTTCTCCTCACCAACATTGTTCCCCTTTTGAATCATCTATCCAAATTCATGCCCCTCTTTGAGCAATCATCCAACTTTGACATCAATGGGGGCAACTTCCATGACAATACAAAGCAAATTATTATCAACAATAATAGTTCGGGAACCGTCTTAGTGGAAAACGTGGGAACGACAAACATCTATGTCGGGGGAACGCATAGGGATCGCAGTGCATGTAGGCTTTGACACTCGAACTGCGATACGCTAGAATGACGAGCGCGCTCTCAATAGATCGTCAAGATGATGCTCAATGTCATTTGGGGCTGCCGACACAGCAACGATCAACAGACGCTTTCGATTATACCGGTTGGTGCTTTCAGACTGTTGGGCCCATGCACGGAAGGATTCACTAACCTTGGACTAGGATACGCCAGTGTAGAGGTTCCGGGTGTCTCCCAACCAGTTTACAGCCAACCCGATGACCCTCCAATTGCTACAAGGGGCGTTCTCCACGATCCCTCCAAAGATCCTGAGGCATATTTCGAGTGGCAACTTGCAGCACTACACTTGCTTAGCAATTTAATGGGGATCAACGAAGAAGCCTTGAAAATGATTCCTTTGGCTTCAGTGCTCGGGGCGCCCGATTCTGCGCTTCTCCCTCGTGATATCACCACTTCATCTTCCCTCTCGTCCAGGGGACAGGAAGATACATTAGACGCCAGTACTTCTGCTCAGAGGGACAAGGAAAGAGGAAATCGGCTAATCTGCCCCGCTGAAAATCGCTCCTAGGTTAACACCAAGCAGGGCGGGGGGCGAATGATAGTGGTAAGAGGGAGCCATATGAAAAATCTCCCAATATTCTCGCTTCATTTTCGTCTGTCCTCCAACGTCAGTATATCTCAGGGATTACTGGGTATGGTACGTATTCGGTACCATAAATTCTCTCCATAGAGCCAGTACACTTCTGGAATATATTGGACCCAGGCTTGTTGAAGACTTGCTGTATTTGTCTCAAGTACACACTATATTACTCTTTCCTTCTCGGTATTCCCGAGGAACCCCCACAGCAGTTGAATCCAGTATGTGAAGAGTTCGCTCCACACACGCCGATGTTGTATCGGGGCACTACTCGAATGTGAAGGCCCAGCAAAGGGGAATGGGTGATTAGAGATCTAATCTTGAGATGATCTATACGCATATCCGAATCACATTTGATTCGACCTGTTGCACTGTCATCTTCCACCGCCGAACCTATATCGCGCCTATCCCGTTCTGCTTTCACAGATACCTACTTCATTTCTCCTCGCTTTACGCATCCCCCCTAGTGATAGCGTCGGCTTTTTGTCTGCTACGTGAATCTGGTCACCCTTCTCTCTGTCATGATGTGACGAAGTTTGTGTTCCTGTTACCCAATTCATAACTCCGCCGCATCAACGTGGTACCGTGCAAAGCATCCAACCACACGCTATGACCCTAGCGCTCTGCTTATGACTCGAGATCCGAATTAGCTAAAGCGGCAAGAAAGGCGTGTATACCATAGGGGTGGATCGCTCCAGGTTGAGGGGCTGTTTCAGAGAACGCTTAGCGTCGAGTATTTTAACAATTCAATGGAATAGCTGCGTTTTCATCTAAATTATACTTGGATTTAAATACTACTTCGGCTCTCGCCGGGACGGTTACACTCGGAATTTACCGTAACAATACGTCATGGTTCCTCCTGAAATATCATACCTGCCCTAGTCGTAAACCACCGAAGGGCCTCTCGTCCGGACATCGAGCAGGTGTGCTGAGTAATTCATGGAAGATCTGGTGTCAGTCAGGTAAGCTGCTGTGCATGCCGGCCAACCCGAAATCCCAATTTGAATCACTATTCTGATATGGAGGAAGACGACACCTTCTTGCCTCCGGCGACACCGGCTTTATTTCTATAAGACTTTGCACAGCTCCTAATAAGAATTGGAGGATGTAAACTTTCTACCCTGTGCACGGATATCTCGGGGGTCGGCGCCACTTCATTGCCATTATCTCAAGCTTTGGAGGAGCGGAGGAGTCGGCGGAGGTTAGTTGAGATTCAATTGAGGAGGATATTGGACTGGACGATTGGTCATCTTGACGATTCTCCTGCTTTTGGCTATTCAACCTGTCGAATTTTTCATCGTGCACTTTATCCGACTTTAGCTAACTGATACTGCAGACGACTGTACAGTCACTATTCAACGGTTTACAGTAGCATCGGCAGGTGAGACCGCACAGGAGGTAGTGAGGTCCAACGGCGATTAATCGCACGGGGTTTGATTATCTTACTCCTTTGGTATGAAGCCCGAGTCTCTGTAGGATATGGTGTTTAGTGAGCTTAGCTGAGGCTCGAAATGTAAGAAAATCATCACAGCTTGCTCTATTCATATAATCATATTTAAGGATAAATTACAAGTCTCATCGGGGCACCTAGTCGGAGACTAATTACTTATTAACTCCGGTTCTGATGACCCAAAGTGGTACGTTTATCGGGGAATTACTAAGTTAGATAAATTATGCTGAGGACGGAGAACTGCGGATGCGGCGGGTTATGTGGATACCAAACGGTTTAACATGGCTGACGTTACGTGAAGTTAATAACTAACTATCCAAGGTAATTGGAACACATACCTGGTTATTCCAGTCGTAAAGGATATTTCAGGATGAGCTGTGGGGTCATTTATAGACACAGGTAGGGAGATAGTGAACTCGGAGAGGATTCCAGCCATCGTGAGGAGCATTGATGTCTCAGCAAAATGCGTTCCTGAATGGATTTAGACTGTGCGTTCATAAAGGGAGAGTGTGACAGAGGGTAACAAACCTGGGCAAGCGCGTCGGCCGAACCCAAAGGCCCATTGACGAGGATCTGGCTGTGTTTTTCCTTGGGAATCTGGTTCCAGGAAACGCTCGGGAGAGAAGGTATCGGGGTTTGGGAACAGAGACGGGTCGTGCATAATGGCCCTACAAAAATCATGTCTATCGTGAGGTTCTCAAGGGCAGGAAATCGTCACAATAACTGTGCGTACCAGACATTGCCAATAACAGTAGCATTCTCTGGAATCGTATATTCGCGATATATATCTTCCTTGATCACCTTATGCGGTAAAGCTACAGCATCATTTATCAGGAGAGAATGTTATGTTTAGAAAATATTCGTGGAAACATTTTTAGGAACTAACACCCACTTACCGAGATTACCGACTGGTGCATACCGCAGCACCTCCTTAAGCACAGCTTGTAGATACGTCAGGAACCCGAGATGAGATGGATGTGGCATTTGGTCTTGGCCACAGGTCTCGTCAATCTCCGCTTGCGCGCGTGTCTGGACATCGGGATGAAGAGCCATTAGGAGAATGAAGGATGTGATGGCCGACACGGTCTGAGAGTGGGTATATGAGAGTTATGTAAGGTGAACTGAGATAGGGCGAGGTGGTAGAAAGTACGGAGGGAGTTGGTGTGAAGGAGGGGGACGTACGGTGTCAGAAGCTCCGACATAGAGACCGCCTGCACACCACCTGATTATGTCTTCCTGTTCTTTGTCTACCGGTACCCCATCATGTGTAAGAAGGGAGGAGGTGAATGACTCGGCATAAGTTCCCGTCACCTGCCAGATTTATCAGCTTGAGCCATATTCTACTTGTAGTTGTGGAGCTAGCTACCATCTGCTTCTTCACCCATTGGTGAGGGACGTCGGACAAGTAACTCAGCCGTTCTCTCCACGCTTTTCCCAGGCGCTTGAATCTACCTCCGGGTAAAAATGAGGGAATGTAGCGAGCTACGGAAGGAATAGAGTCAAGTGAAGGAATGAAATGGATAGTGGGATCAACAAACCAATTGGATAGTAATCGACGAGCCACGATCCATTTGCCATCGTCTTGTCGGTTATCTTTATTGTTTCTTCAGCAACACGGACGAAGGTATCGTCGAGACTCTCGATAGTATACCCATAGGCGACTCGCATAATAATGCCGACGAAGTTCCTGTGCAAAGCCCGGTCAAAAAGCTACTTTCAAAAACGCCTTCACTAACGAACCTTCTGACGTGCTGGACGTAATTCTCAGGAGTGTCTGAAAGACCTTCGAGAAGTTTATCAAGCTCTTCTTGCAGGATTGGCCAATATGTCTTGGTGGATTTGGAACCCGTCCCCTGCTGTATGAGTCTTCGGTAAATTTTGTGATGAGGGTCTTGTGACGAGATGTTGAAGACAGTTTTCGATCTGCCGCAGACCGTGTGGGACATGTATTGCTCAGGGCGATCCGAGTAGATATCTGCCCTTCCTTCGAGTAAGTCGGACACAGATCGCAAGTCATTAAGTACTATGATTGTCCGGTTGTAGACTCGGAACGATATAACTGGTTCTATGTGCCTAATGAGATATAAGATCGCTGACGTCCGGGGGTGCTTACCATTGTACAACTTTGACCAAGAGGCGTACGTTTTCCATGGCTCCTTGTGTGGCAACTGTTTCTTGATACCAAAGAACCAATGACCTTTTGGGCCAGGTGGAAGCGGCCGATAATGAGACCCATTGAGTTTCAGACTGTATACAAGCACAAGAAGTAGGATGCTGATGCATAGCAAGAACAAAGAAAGACTAGAGGAAATATCCATAAGTTCAATCTCGTTGGCTAAGCCTTTATATGCGATTCGACATCTGTGGCGGCAGTATTTCTGTAGGGGTTGTCGGTATCAACTCTGACCCCGGAAGAGTTATTGCAGTGACAAACCCTCACGGCGAAACATACGATATGGAGCCATTAGAATGCAGTATGATTGTGGCAAAGCCGGGGGACGCCGCGGCGGAAGAGACTCGAATAATGTGCGATTCCGAGCGCGTGGCGCCCGGGATGTTGCACTGTTGCATCAGTAACAAATTTGGATTTTCGGCTCACCAACTGGGGTAACCATTACACGTGGTGGCAGGGAATGTGCCAGAGTGTGATCATCGCTGTGCTGCCGGCGTCTATTGCGTCATTAAGCCTGTGTAGTACAGTAAGCAAACGTCAACTATTAAATACGCCTGCGGGGTAGGAATGCATTAGCAGTTTCCGAATAAAACAGCTCGACTCATCTGGGCAATCAGGGAGGCGGAGCGGAAACTCATCCGCGTATTTCCCCAATGGATTTCGATAGAAATGTAGTGCAGTTCGAGCGCCATAGGTCCCACTAGGGCATCAAAGGGTTCTTAGCCGATAACACAAACCATTTTTGAGTTTCCAGACATGAAACTCATCACTCCGACCGGTCCTGGTTAGAAGCGATTCATTGTTAGGATTATCTTGGGTACACATCCTATCAGACACTGAAACACGCGCGGGAATAGCAAGACCGCAGTAGAGTCATTTGCGTAGTGTATGTAAGTAACCTAAAAAGTGATGAAGAGGTCATTGGTCTTGGCTTCATCAAATATAGCGATAGCCTACCTCAGCTAAGCCCTTTCACGACTCTGAGATTTGAGATCCCGTTTCCGGGTTGAAATAATATCCTCAGCTTCCATCCAAAAGTCCTTCTGACTTCGTGGAAGATAAGTCCAGGCGCACAAATCATAAGGCACGGGTACAATGTAGTGCACAAAATCCCGTCGTGCCTCCAAATACGACGATAAAGACTCTGGTATCCCTCTAGACGAGCCTAGGACAATCCGCTCATCGTACTTTCCCAGCATGAGCTCGGTGTATATCTGACGCGCAACGTCAGTCTCTTCCAAGTTATCAGTCACAAAATGTCCGATGGCCGTGGAAGGGACCAGGATGACGAAACATCGTAGTCCCGGTGGAATATGAGGAAGAGTAATTTGAATGATGGATTGAAGGTGAACTGCTATGTCCTGTATGCTTTTCTGCTGAAGGCAAGTTAGGATACAGTCCAAATTGAAGTAGGACAAGTTTTCTAGGGAGGAAAATCCGTCCCAAGAGACGGTGGGCCCGAAGTCAATGTCAAGGTGGGTGAGGTTTCTGAAAAAGGGGAGGTGAAATGACCGATGTTCGGGAGGTAGGGATTCCCAATAAAGCGAGAGTCTCCGTAACCTTGGAAGAGTGAGCGTATGGGGTGAGAGGATAGACTCGAGAATCGTCTGAGTAGTGGGGCTGGGCTGTGCCCAGCACGCTAGACTGATCAAATTGGTACATAGAGGGAGGAATTCCTCTGCGAGATTCCACTTCTGCAAGTCATCGACGAAGATTCTTTGGACATATCGCGTGTAAAAGTCTTTCGGCTTCGATCCTTCGTGAAATGTGGATGCGAATAAGCGAAATTGTCGCCTTTCGGTTTTGCTATACGTGTGACGGTTGAGGTCAATACACTGGTATATGAGAGGCTCGATCCTGATTCGAGGAGTTAGTGTTGATCATCGCGGAGTGATGGAAGAACGAGCACCAAGACTTGACGTCGTGTGACACGAGGGCAAAGTGGGTAGCTTTCCGACGACTCTCTTCAAAGGCTTCTTCGAAAATCAACCGCTGGATGTCTGTTGGAAACTGAGAGAACAGGGTGAAGCTTTCAGCGGCGTTCGGGGGCATTGGTTCGTCTGACGGGAGACATGGAAGAAGGGTGAAGATATATGGGCGCGCTCAGCGACGAAGGCTCTCGAAGACTATTGCGGCACGTGCGTGACATGCATTATGGCACCCAAATCAAGCCAGACTACAAAAAGCTACTAAGTTTAGGGACATTAGCTACCTCTTTCTGGGCGAACTCGCTCCAGGAATGTATGATGGGACGGCAAGAGTTGCACCCTGTAAGATGAAAGAAGATCGTGAATATCTCCCGTAGAGCTTGAATACCCTCGCCGAGGCGACGATAAATAAACCGAGATTTCGTTATCAGGCAGGGGCACGGATCATTTGGCCAGGGACAATTGGGATCTTCAAAGGTGCAGACTCTGCGCAAGGCCGAGCTCCAAGCCTCGTAAAAATGGATCTGTTATTGACAGGTGAGCTGAAGCAAATTGTAACGCTGAATCTGCCACTAACCCAAGGAACAACAAGAGTGGAGGGTAGTACATCCAGGGTGGACTTCAATGGCTCGGCGATAACAAGCGGGGCGGCTCGATCGAGTAGTCCGTGATACCCATGCCTTCCTGCGTATATCATCACATCTCTTGGGTGCTGCAGGACATAATTTCTAAGAATTCTCCGCTCGGTCTTCGTACAACCCCAATATTAGATCCCACGTACGTCATCCTAACATGGCAAATATTCATCGCAGGGAACACTTCGTACTTCTCTGCTGCTTCGGCAAGAGGTGCGAGGACTTCAATGACCTCACATTCCAGGGAAGGATGTCGTCGAGGGTAGATGAACTGAAAAAGTAGCTCCAGGGTGCGAGCGGATTCGGTCAGGTGAACAACTTCTCCACAAGTCTCAAACTCAGGGGGAGGAAAACCGCCTGTAGCCGTCTCCAAATTCTTTCGGTGTATACGGAGCTGAACGCCGTCGCAGGATTGGAATACTACATCTGCAGAAGGGTCGTTGACTAGCAGGAGTCAGTTCCCAAGGCTTAATCTTGTGAGGAATTAGTCTACCCACAGGCTTCAGACGAACGGATTTCGGGTTTAGAAGTAACTGGGGCATCCATAGTAAGGGGGAAGGGGGTAATCGCATTCCATCGTTTATTTCCTCCCCTTTAACCCTTCATCCACGCATTTGATCAATGACCACTCATGGAGACCTGTTGGAAGACGCGTGCAAGATCGGTGTGGCATGGACGCGGCCCGGCAACTACCGGATTAAACAAGGCTAAACAACGCCGACGTTGAGTGATTTGTGTATAGCCCCGCCGACATCAAGACCAGCCCCGTTCCCTCAAGACTTTCCCATGGCAGTACGTTCGAAATCTCTGCTTGGACTATGCTCGGATCGCATGCGGTTGCGTACAGCCAAAAATCATCGAAATCGCGATCGAATTCCGATGGATGGAACTTTGGGACTTTGGATGACGAGCTGATGATGTGTTGGGCTGGCGCTCTTTATACAGCACTCCTGCGATCCGGGTGTCTTGGATGAAAACCAATTGAACTGACGGATATATTCTCTCTACATCTAGGAATCAAACTTCAAGCGTTTCGTCGAGGTCGGCCGAGGTGCGTATGTCGGTGCACAAGAGGATGTAACATTCTGGACTCACGGTTTTGCAGTTGTCCTCATTAACAACGGCCCCTTCTCAGGAAAAATCGCCGTCATTGCCGAGATCATCGACCACAACCGGGTGAGCACATCCTCAAGCCGTTTCTCTTAAGCCAACTGCTAAGAAGGAACTAGGCAATCATTGACGGTCCTACTACCGGTGTCCCCCGCCAAGCCTTCCCCTACAGGCACCTCCTCCTCACCCCTCTCAAACTCACAAAATTGCCTCGCGCTGCTGGTTCCGGTGTCATTCGGAAGCTTGTAGAGAAGGAGGGTATCGTTGAGAAGTGGGACAATTCCGCATGGGCGCAGAAGCGGGTGACCAAGGAGAAGCGGAAGTCGCTGAACGACTTCGATCGTTTCAAGGTCATGTTGGCGAAGAAGCAGAGGCGGGATGTTGTCCGAAAAGCCCTCAAGAAGGCATCAGCATGAGCCGGGCGCTTGTATTCACACTGCTATGTCCATGTTTTGTCCATGCATTTACGCACATGCAACATGCGTTTCCGTTCTTTCTGTAAGACAGCCAATCCCGTATCGTACAAGCCCATATAACGAAACCAGATGGGCTGCTAAAGTTGGCCGATCACTAGTCATAATGCCTGGAGTACCCACCCCAGCAGGTTACCAACTGCTTCTACCTCATTCTCAATATTTTAGATTAATTGATTTCGAAGGATATCGACAAAGGAAGCTGGCATACGAGGAATGTCGATCCGCCTTTAGCGAGCAAAGGAGAAGTTGATATTGTTCCCTGACCCGGAAACGTTAAAGCTATCATCTCTGACAGTGTGGTTCATATCTCCTCCAACATAGCTATAACTTATGTTGGCGCCCGGAGCAATATGGTTCTGCACGTTTGCAAAACTGTTCGTTCCAGAAGCTGGGAATCCGGCTGGACCACCCATTGCGACATTCATCAGTTGAGACTGTCGTGCTTCGTCTCGAAGTCGCCGGCGTTCCGCTCTGGCTTGTGATCTTGCAGATTTGGGTGGCTGCGTAGCTGATGCTTGCGGTTGCGGCACCTCTGGCTGTGGCATTTGGAGAGGGGACTGTGATGTTTTTTGTTGTTCCAGCAATTCTGCTAGTTGGGTGCTCAACGTCGCCAGTTGTTTGCGCACTTCAATATCAGATTGTAGCTGAAGCGAGCCTCAGTTTGATAGGACACGTCACGAACAGCAATGCAAGAGAACTCACTCCAAAGAGGCTGATAGCATGTTGCAGGCGACTCCGACACTCCAGGATAGTTTCTTGGTCTACTTGATGGTGCAAAATTCTTTTCATTAGGGAACGCTTCTTCACATGTTTCTTGACACAGGCTTCTATGGCTTGCATATCCCTGTGTGTGAACTGAGCGTCAATTGAATTGTCGATAGGAAGACGGCGCAACGTACTCCACCAGTTGATTGGCGTCCTGCTGTAGCACTGCAAGGCCAACAGAGGCAATCTGCTCACTCTGAGAAACGTTTACTCTCCGAATGACGGTCACCATAATGAGGCAGGAATCCCTTCCTATCGAAATAAATTCCTCTTTGTTGGCCTTCACCGTCTGATGCAGGTTAAGGATCAGGCTAGGTGACATAAACGTGTTATCCTCACCTGGGCAATATTGATGATTGAGAGGGCAATACCAGCTGCCACAGCAATTCCTGGTACTGGGGCGAAGTCGCCCGCAGTCTGGAGCAACCGCAGGGCGTGCTCGCCGATAATGACAGCTGTCGATAATATGAGGCCCTTTGAAGCCAAACCATCATTAACGGTATCAAGCAGACCCATACCTGGGTTACTCATCGGGCCTTTGAAGACCTGGAAGCAAGTATGATGGGAAGAGGTATGCAGGAAGATCAACGCCCGCTTATGTCCACGGGTGACAAATATACTAAGATGCGGTGCTTCGGGCGTCTATGTAAAGACGCGGGAGGCGATATGGGGAGACACAACTTGTGGTGGGCGATGCATTCTGTCCGTTGAGCTTTTTAAATGATGATGAGTCGGACCTGAAAAGTCATGGTGAGGCAGAAGTGGCTGTGGAGGCGCGTGGACAAACACAACACTTAATTGGACACGCGTCTCAGCCTTCCTACCATCACAATACAATTGGCCAATAATTCGTCATGGGCTCGTTGACCACTGATGACTACCTCAGGCAACATATCCATCAGCTGTTGTACAGCTACGCCAAAACGCACTTGACGACTGATCACATTGCATTTACCTCCATTATTTTCACTCAAGTCAATCCCGTTATCCACCATAGAACCTCGACCCCGCGTTCTGACCTATATCCTCAGCTCCAACCACATCTCTTGAAAGAAGTTCCCCTGGCCGACCCGGCAGCCTTTACACTACCCACTGATCCCTTTAATGTGCTCTTCAAATTGCACAGCATTGATCAACTTCCTCGCTATGAAGAACGATTCAGGGCGAATCGCGAGGCGACAATGCTTCTAAAACAGCATCTCCGAACACGCACTGGAACGCCGAAAACGGAGAGAATCATCTACGAGGATGAACGTATGAACCCATATCCTCGCATATATGCTTTATTCACACTGAATTTGGTTGCATAGATCCACCACTTTGTGTTCCGGAATTGTTGTCTCCTATCCTTACGCGCCGTTCCATTCGTGCAGGCCCTCACCTGGGAAACTCGGGTTGCCTGAGCTCGTTGCCAAGTTCATCAATCGCCCTGGTCCGAAGCACTGGTATTCGCCCCGTGCGAGTAGAAGCTGTACAAGAACCAGATATCTCTTATGAACGGACGCTGTACACCCGTTATCTTCCAGCGTCCGCTTCGATTTCGCTGATCTTCTCACTTCAGCAAAGTTGCATGGGCTCTGAAAGCTGAGGAGCGAGAGGAAGTCCGCGACTTATTAAAGCACGTCACGGACATGCGACGTCCTCAGCCCAATCACAGGAACTCTGTATTGCACAATTATCTCTACGGGGATGAACCCACCCCTATTGCATCGCCTCTCGAAGAAGAGTTCATCCCTATTTTCCCGAGAAATAGGCGATTGGGTAGCGGAAAAACGGAGATTGGTCCTATGCCTCATGGACAAAGCATCAAAGACCTTACAGCAATCCTTCCTGAAGCCAGGTTGGGATCCGACGACCCCGAATTAAGCATCGAAAACGCGAACATGATGATAGTGGATGGCTGGCGTTAGTCCTGCTCCAAGTTATGTCATTCAGATACTGACTATGTTCTTAGATACACTCAGGGTGTCATCGCCAATGTCGATCGCGACGCCGACAAGCAGTCAAGAGGAAAACAAGATTGATCAATTATTCCTGGGCGATTCGCCAATAACCGAACCTATGATTGGCCTGATGAATGAAAAGATAGGCAAGTTGGCGGGCTACACGTGTTTTCTATAAGTGCTAACTTCATTGTTTCTTCCTTCCTTGCCCTCCGTTTGATAGAAGAGATAGAAATCCCGCGTTCACGCCGCATTGGAGGAACATATGGAAGGGGAACGCATATACTCCACGGACAAAAGTGAGCCGCTTTTCGCCTTAATCAAGATCCACTCTTAATGCCACTGTTTCCTAGCATAGGAACATTCCTCTCCCCTTTACTTCAGAACAAGGCATCGAATTCATCATCTGAGATTAGGTTCAAAGGTTCCAGCCCTGTACCTGAATCCCTCCTTGGCCAGGCTTCCGTTCACGACAACATCACGCGAAGCAACTGCGACAGTGACTGGGACAGCCTCGGTGCAGAGATCGAACGTTTGTGCCCAAATGAAGATCCGTCTGACATCATCATGAAAGTTAAAGTGGAAGAAGATAAGAGCAATATGTTTATGGAAGGTTCCCCGCTCCTTTTTTGAGAACCATAGTCTCATACTTACTTTATGAGGATTAGTGCCTCAGTTGCCCTCGCCCAACGCTCGTGACTCTAATTCTCCTGTCCTTCCAACGAGGCTCAGTGACCTGACACGGGATATCGATACGTCGCATGGCTATCGCCCTGTAAAGAGAGCTTTGAAGGGTCTATCTGCGTTGAGGCTCTCCCTCTCATGGGTGTTGGGCTATTGCTATAGTTTTTGAGGGTGTTGGTTCTGACTCTTGTTCAATAGGACCTTCACTGTCGACGCACCGTTACCTTCTCATCAGGAGGTTTCTGGTGTCTCTGAGCTTTTCCCTGGTTCTTTACTTCGCGAGAATGTTGATCACTTGCTCCAGCGAGCTCTTGGTGACGCCTCTACCAGCGACAAAGCTCGGTTAGCTATTCTGGACGAAGATCTTGAACTACCAGCTATGGAGCAAGATAAAACGCCTTTCATTGCTATCTCTCGAAAGGACAGACTGGCTGGATTTGAGAATAGCCTCCATGGTTATGCATCCCCCGAGCGCAAACGTACAATTCCCGAACCAGATCGGCTACAACTACCTGCTGATGGCGCAGCGCGGAATTTCAAGCGCCAGCGGATCCAGACTGAGGGTGACTTTGATGGTTTCTCTTACGAACCCTCCACCCTCCATTTCCAAGGTCCGGCTGATGCGCCGGTGTTTTGCGAGCCGCCAGAAGTGATCTTCATTTTGTTTGGAAGTGCCTTGCGCTGACATTCAACTTGGTCCACCTAGTTCGACTCCCCACATCTGTCATCTGCCGAAGCTACTCTCGCTGATCAGCAACTTACTGACGCCATTCCGATGAACATTTTTAATATCGATATCACCGAGGATAAAACTAGGAACGTTCCCTATGACATGGACATCACTGCCAAAACTCTAGTGGAGTTTAGTTTCGCAGATCTGGTTCCGACCGCGGGTTTCGCTCCTACCGGGTCACCTGAACCCTATATAGACTCACGCACTTCCCGTTTGGCCGAGTTTACACACTTACGGGCAAAAACGGTCTTCAATGTTTCTACAACTGCGGAAGCCGTAGACCTTCCTCCGAGTTCAAGCACAACAGTGCAAATTTCACTAACGGATGATATTGCGGCTATGATTATTGATCAAGCTACTCTAGTTCTCCCGGAGGACGGAAATAGAGTCAAATCCCCTCATTGGTACATGACTTCCATGGATTTTGTGCAGCGACAATCAATTGTCCGGGCGCTCAGAGCACCGGAATGCAACGTCAATTTGGCAGAACGAACATCTCTAGGCGGTGTGGATGTAATCGTTGACCCTTACTCGGCCATCATCGTGGTTTCCCTGTTCACTCTTCCGGCACATGGAAACCAGCTAGTGGATCAAATATCGGAGCTCTCTTGGAGGTTTCTGCGTATACTCATCATACTCGAAGCTTACCCTGAAACACTTGCATTGAGACCGCCGAAATCGACCACGGATACACCGAACATCTCGGCGTATACTCCGCCTATCTTGAAAGCGATCAGGAAGCTGAAGCGGGATATAGTTATCGGAGAGGCATGCGGAAAAAAGAGAATGGAGTGTATGGTTGAGTATGCTTTTGCGAACAATCCGTTGGAGGCGGCGAAGCTCACGAGGTATTTTGGGGACCTCGCTGAGAAGAGGGATCAGAGTGGTGGTCTTTTGTGGAAATCGAGGGAATGGTTAGAGTTGGAAGTGTTTCCGGTTTGTTCCCATAAACCCTTTGTTGGAAATATTGATGAGGCAGTGGAATCGGTGCGCAGGACGAAGAGGATTTGGCCAAACTCAGGGGAATGAATCGGATGTCCGCTACGATCCTCC
This sequence comes from Podaxis pistillaris, assembly GCA_018524465.1. Lineage (NCBI taxonomy): Eukaryota > Fungi > Basidiomycota > Agaricomycetes > Agaricales > Agaricaceae > Podaxis > Podaxis pistillaris. Next base: position 96,392 of record JAEUWN010000461.1, read on the forward strand.
TATGCAAAGCGAATGGGGACGAAATCTTGAGTATGTTGCCTGAAGAAAGAATGGAAGCGTTCGGGCCCTTGGTTGGGTTTGATGTTGTGGTGTGTCCTCCGTATGTCATGGTGTACCTTATTAATCCATGGACAGAAACTGTTGAACGATGATCTTGATGGTCTGTTCAGAACAGATGAACGAGAAGCGGAGCCTTCAGCCATTGCTTTATCGGAATGTCCCTGGCTAGGTCGAGTCAACCAGTCAGAAGATTGAGAATATGAATCGTCTATAGTACAAAGCATAGATAGCGTACATAGGTGAGGGAAACTGATGCATCGGAGACAGCCACTATCGCTGTATAGCAATGATGTTCTAAATGGACGTGTAGTGTTTTGAGGTGCTGCTCAAACTCGATCACATGGCCACCGAGGTGTTCATAGCCTCTCTCTCCTTTTGAAGTCGAAGCCTCATTCGTTTTTGAGCAATCTCCATCTCGAGTGCCTCCTGCTGCTCTGCCGACATTGTTGCAATATACGGAGCTAATTGCTCTAAAAGCACCCATCAGCTGTGACGTCGAAATGTTTGGCTCAACCGTACCAGATCTTAATGTAGAAGGGAAGTGATCCCCTAAGGCTGTTGTGTTGATGGGCTGCTCTGCGTTCACGAACCGATCAGAGGCCCGTGAAGATGTCGCTACTGCTCGACTGAGTCGTCGTGTCGCACTCTTTGGTCGAGACAGAGAAGTTGTCGATTTCTCGAACGATACGCCCGGGACGTCCATCTCGGATCCTTCTTGTTCTCCGATGAAAGCTCCCGGGACGAGAATATCCTCATCCCGTGATGCCTCATTGATACTAGAAGGCGCGTCGGTTACCCACGGGAAAGGAATGGACTTTGCACCCGTATGACTTTGAATGGGTCCCAGGTTTCCTATAGTAGAGTTCTAGGGAAATAACATGATGAATAGCATGAGTTTTGGAACTACGGTGCGCAACCGAAACCCACCGGCTCCAGGTTCAGCCACTCCGCTAATTGTGCAAGCCGCCTCGAGACCGCTGTGTCGGTGATCTCAATATGACAGAAATTGAATTTACGAAGTTCTTCGATGACGATCGACCTTTGCTTTCTATCTATAACTTCACAGCAAGCCTCCCAGCATCGACCTGTGACAAAGTCACGCATACGGGAAGCGGCAAGTTCGAATCCTCCTTCCGCGCCTTTGGCAAACCATTTTGGTTGGGGGAATGGCGCTACAGTAAAGGGGCAATCTGCGCATAATTTGGTTCAACAAAATAGACTGCAGAAAGGAACCGTAGGGCATACTTGGCAATTTGCAATTTGCCTGGATTAAGCTGTTGTAGAGTTGAATCAAATGAACAGCAATGTTGCATCTCGCGTCCGCTTCGTTGAGGGCAAACTCGCCAGACCGTGCCGAGTCTCGAAGAAAGTCACGATAGGATGCATGGAAGATTCCCAAGGGTTCTTTGTGCGCCAACGCGGGAGGGGGGATCCTGAGCACGGAGTGTAATTCACGGAAAGCTCCATAGAAGGTGCCTCGGGTTAGGCCCAGAAGATTGGCGAGTGTTTGGACGTCCAAGTCAAAAACAGAATTTCTGGGAGAACTGAAAAGATGGAATGCGAGGATACGCTTTGTGTCGGGAAGGGTAACCTGAGGAATACCTAACATAATATGATGATATAGGGGATCAAGGCCATGCCAGGGATTGACTGTATTCGGAATGTCGACATTCTCCAGGAGCGATAGACAAATTTCCAATTGTTTCTTTGGATTCCCCACCTTCGGGTCACCAACAAATCTCGGGATATTTGAGGCGAGGGCGAATAGTCCATCGGTTGCTTTTGCTAAGCGCTGCAACTGTGCCTCAGTGGGCCACAATCCATCGGACCCAGCCTGGACGATCCAAGGATGCTGGTCGCGAATAGATTTGAAGCCGTCCCTGAGTAGGCAGTCGACGTCCTTCTCGGCTTCAGTGGCATCAAATGTCAACTCCTCGTGGTTGCAGCCATTGCGTACACTTTCGTACACCCACTTGAGGTGTGCTTCCATTCGACTACAGATCATCCATAAAAGAGGTGGGGGTTCAGTCGACCGAGCGTATCCACCGATGAGCTCCATAAGCTCGCGCTGGGCAGCTTTATCGCTGCACTCATCCAGACCATCCAACACTATCAGAAGTGGCTGCTGAAAAATGGGGAGGTTCCGGACTCTGAGCGAGTTGAACGGGTCGACGATGAGCTTTTCGAATTGGATGCGCAAGTTTTTGTCCAGAATGGAATGATCTTCAACAATAATTTGGGTAATTGCCTCCCTATACCCAGCGTCGTGGACAGCTAGGCGGTAGGCAAGTGTCGGAAGAACAGAGCACGGATCAGTGCAGTTTCGCAGCCTCGAGAAGAAAAATGAAGCTCCGAGTCGACCCATCTCCTGACATTCTTCTGCAATGCTCTGTGCGATTGCTGATTTACCCACACCGGCAGGGCCCTCGAGCCACACCAAATTCCAATCCCGCCTCATTCCACCCAAAAGCCAACGTGTGATTCTCTCCCTAAGCTCTTTGCGGGACCCGGGATGACATCGAGGTGGTGGATGCCGAGCGTAGGAGTCCACTTCAGCGTCAGGAGCTCGTCTCCGGTCGAGGATCCTCAACACTGGCGCATCCTTTGAGTCGATCGTTTGGAGATGGAGAGAGCTTCCCCCCATCAAGGTTGTGTCGTTTGTTACAGGGTCGCGTGCGGTAGCAGAAGAACCAGAGGGAGACCCGGTTAGATCTGGAAAATAGTGTAAAGGCTACAGCTCTTTCCCTATACTATAGACACATACGGTCTGGTCGATGGCTAGGTTTAGACCGTTTTCCTCCAGGAGCAAATATTGAGATTGGACGATGAATAGGCCCCATTATTTCGGCAACGATTGGCTACTATGAGGGAATGTAGTTATAGATGAGATATGTGAGAGCGTCTGGAGGCACTCTTTGTTTGGCATGTGACGGTCACAGGCTCCCTAGCGTGCACATGAGAACTCCACTAACAGTATCGGTCGAACATATGTACATAGTCGAATGTGTTCGGACCTCGAGCGGGTCACATCAGTCACTAAGTTCTTGGGCAATAAGATAACGACGGCATTCTATTGATTAGACCATTGTGGCAAGTTTTAACGTAGTGCTGGCACACAATGCGGTAAGGTGACCGTGCAGTCAGTCACTCTGTAAGATGCTTTGCCCACAATGTATGGTGACCGGTGAAGCGACTTCAACGCAAGGGTCACGTGGGGTTGGGCTTCTTGTTATCAATCTATCAATATCAGGCAAACAAGTAACAACCTTACTTTCACTGTCTCGCTTCACATACTCCCGAATTCCTGGACTCTACCCGCGTCTTGAATGAAAGAAACAATGCGCATCCTTTCGAGTATTACATTATCAGGACGCAAGGATGTTCCACAGCAAGCCTTATCAGCCAAGTCCAGCCGTGGCTTTTTCTCTTACGCACGTAATTTCTCAATTGGAAAGGCGCTCATGATAGAGCATGTCACTATCAACGAACAAGAACCGTCCGCCGGTACGCCCTACATCACCGCAGCCGCGGCGTAAACTAAGTGGACCGGTATTTTAGCTCTAAGCTGGCTTTGTATTCATACAATGCAAGGAGTTGAATATCACTCACATGAACGCGATCCTCCTCCACGTTGCCATGAAGGCACCCGCTCAGAACTCATTACCATGGTCCGGGATTGGTTGTCCAATGCAAATTCAAAGCAGAGGCTTCTATGGCTTTGCGGACCCCCCGGCATCGGGAAATCTGCGATTGCGCAGAGTCTTGCAGAGCTTGAAACGGCACGTAAGGGCGCTACTGTATTCTTCTCTTGGTCACCTCCTTCGGCTAATTCCCGTCCGAGCGGTGAAGAACCCTCGCGAGTGTGGACCACGATCTCTTACCGGTTGGCTACCAACGAACCATCTTATCTTGCTTATGTACAAGGAGAGATCCGTCGAGACCCGAAACTAGTAGAGCAGAGCATGGAACACCAATTTCGTGTGCTAATCACCGAACCGATTGGTCGGAGACGATTGATGAAGCCCGGGACCTCCCCTCACTTTACTCCTATCATTCTGGACGGCTTGGATCAATTTTGCGATCCCGATTTGCAAGAGCGGATCATACGACTCATCTTCGACTTTATTCGCACATACCCCGAAGCACCTCTCGTCTGGATCCTCACAAGCCGTCCGGAAAGACATCTGGCGCAGATGATTGATGATTGTCGACGCCTCGGGGAGTCCTTCAACATGGTATCTATCGGTGTCAATACCGAGAATTCTCGTAGAGACGTTCAAACTTTCTTGAAAAGCCAATTCAAAACCATCCAACGGAGGTACGAAGTCGTCGAACCATCGCCATGGCCCATAGAAAACGACTTCAGCTGCCTCCTTGTCGCGGTATCTGGCCTTTTCGTCTTCGCCTGCGCCATTGCATGCTTCGTCGGAGATCGTGAGGTTGCTAACCCTGTGGGCCAGTTTAATGCCGTCCTCCCACTGATAACCTCCATTCCATCAAATACCTCCCTTCCAGAGAACGCTAATCCACTTGACTCAGTTCACAAGATCTACATGCAAATTCTGCGAAGGATGTCCACCAAGGGCTATTGCATAACCAGAAGGATACTTGGATTCTTGTTGTTGCCCAGTGGTTTCGGACATTGGGCTCGAGATTCTACCCCGTTCTGGACCCTGTGTAATATCCTCAATATTGATCAGCACACTGCATATGCTTCGCTGTCCAAACTCCACTCACTCCTTGAAATTCCAAGATACCACAGTGCCACTTCCTCCCCAGTCCGATTCTTTCATCCTTCCTTTGCCGATTACCTTACCAACCGTTCAGCCTCCAAAGACTTCTGGATTGACACTAGGGAGGTCATAGCAGACATATGGCAATGTCACTTCCGTGCACTTCAAGAAACATATACTGCCGGTGTGTCCTGAATAACGTCGCAAGGCTATGTTTTCGCTTATAGATTCCATATATGCCTCTCACAGATCATTTGATCCCTCAACCCTCAAATATACGTTTGGCTTGGCCATCATCTTCCGAGAAAAACCGAGAATTCCAGAATGACTTTTGGGAAAATGCTAGACGAGCATTTTTTCACCACCTTCTACCTTGTCCTCGTAGTCGTTGTACATTCGGGATTCACTACAACAACCTTTCCAATGCCGAAAGTCCCACCAAGCTGATCGATGTCCTACGAGAAATGCACTTTAATCGACTTGTCGAGTGTTACGTGTTTCCCGACGTTCCTTATCGTTTTCTTGCTTTTCTGGACTGGCTCGTGCAGGATGTGAGTGCATTTTGGCGCGTTCTTGATTAACACCGAGTTTTATGTCTGTCGTAGGGACACATCCTCCTCCAGGAGCACGACCTCCTACGGGAGCTCGAGTTCGCAGGTCCGGAACGATTAATGTGGCTCAACAAGCAGGAGCCGTCATTCAAGGTCCAGGTTGAGCATTCAGATGATGGCGGCTGTATCATTAAGTTCACAGCTTACACGGATCAGGTCTTGGCCAATCCAGTGGGTATTTCTCAGCCTTCTCCGCCTGAACCTTATGACTAGCGAGCAAATACAGGATCAGGTTGACTCCAGTCGACTCTTCTCTACTGGGGAACGACCGTTGCCGCTCAGTCAGCTTCAGAGTGATCTCATGGAGCACCGCGACGGCTTCGCCATCGCTTTTGTGGTGGGGTCAGAGACGGCAGGACAATGTGTGTTACTGGTGGATGGATCGCAGGAGCACCACCTCTTTTATTATATACTGCCTTACAAAACAGTGAGTTAGATGCCAACCGGGTCGTGATACCATTATGCGCGGTCTATTAGAGACATATTAGTGGTGTACATAGCCTTTGCTACATACAATTCTCCACTCTACTACGGTAGGCGAAAGCAAAGGTCAACGTCAACCGAATTGACACAGGTTATAATCAAGTTCGCCGAAATCCCGATAGAGACAATGTTAGGAGGTTTCAAAACCTAATATTTGCCATGAGGCTGCCCTATCTGGGAACTCCTTACAATACTCCTTCACCCGCTCCTTCGTCAGTTCCTGAAACTCCTCGCTGAAGAGTTCCCGATTTGTCCAGGGCCGAGTCTGCTGCAACTCCTTCATCATCCCCTGCATTGCCAAGAGTCGTCGAACATCAGCCGCATCCTGACTTTGTTTGCATTGCTTATGTTTCTCTGGTGCGGCACGGTGGTCTGTCCAGCCCTGAAGCTTGTGGAGAAGTAGTAAAGAGAAGGGGACGAGCGGTATACCGGAGATGAACGTGAGATGGTTACGAGAAGGTGAGGCAATGTTAGTAGCGAGAGGAGCCAAGGAAGCGCCAGGAGTGATGGGAACAGGCGCAGACGTGCTAGTACTACTACTAGACGCAGAGCTGCTGTCGGAGGTTCCAGGGAAAGAAGAGGGTAAAGGAATGTTTGGGAGGTGCATAGTGCCGGGTATGAGGATGTCGACTTTACATTCGGGCCCAAGGTATTCGGAACGATAGTAGAGGATACGATACGTCGCTTCTGGGTCTCGTGGGAGTTTGAGGTAGAAGTGGCGAGGATTGGTGTCGAGCATGAGGGTTTTGATTTGTTCAGCTGTGCGAAGAGGCGTCTCTGTGTCTGATGATGGTGGTTGCAAGATGAGGAGATCGACATCCTGGGCATGATATGGCCATTCGTAAGGCTCTTGTGATGGAAGAGATATGATGTACTCACTTTGGGATATCGGAAATGGCCATATAGTCTACAGGCGAGGCTTCCAAATGCTGCGCACGAGATGCCATGCTGGCGTAGAGCGGCTATGGTGGCCTCTGCGGCTGCAAGCACGAGTTGAAAATGTTCCTCCCTCTTCTTCGCCCTTTCTTTCTGTTTGCGTTCATGCTTAGCGGCTTTGATAGCTTTCTTCTCCTCGGCCGTAAGGGTTTCATCAGTTTTGTCTTTCTCCTTCTCCTCAACGTTAGCATCAGACTCGGGTTCACCATCCATTTGGGCTTCGGATTGGGGTGGCGGCGTTGGGGAGACGTGGGTCTGGAGCTCCTGCGGAAGTTGAACTGGAGATCCACCAGAATTTGAGGGCAGAGGTTGCGTAATTGCGGTCGTGGGGTTCTTCCCTTTCGCGCTCTTCCTCCGATGTCTCCTCCACTGCCTCTTCTCGTTTGTCGTCGTTATACCTGTGGTCGACGTAACCTTGATAACAGGAGCCACAATCATAGGAATTGGTGCAGATGGCTGAGTGGAACCAGGTCCTTCGGTAGGAATGCTGCTACCAGCGTCTGGTTGGGTACGTGGTATGCGAGCGCCACGATTTCGCGTTTGACGTTTGCGAAAGCGCGGTTTCCGTGAAGCAGAGAGTCGTGGTTGATTCACTACTGTCGAAGGCAATGTAGAGGTTTGAGCTATCGTGGACATGGCTGGAGTACAGGTGGTTGCTGGTTGTGAGGTGGACGTAGTCAATGTATGAACATGGGCGGTGTTCAGATGTTTTGATATTTTTGGAATATTAATAGCAACAAGTGTCACAGCTCGATCATCACGCGGTTGGTGCCTGATCAGGGTCCTGCAGTCCTGTTTGAGGGCCTTAGTTTCAGAGACTGTATTTGTACCATGCCTACGTCAAATGTGGACAAGTGAGAGAGAGGGAGGGCCCACTTGTACGATGGGAATTTTTCCGACGAGCGGAGAAAGCTTCATCTCAGGGTAAAAGTCTTGTGATGATCATTTGTGCCGCCGTCCGTCGCAGCTTGATCTGAAGGATTTGATGGCCAAGCTCATATACGTGGTGTGGCGACGTACTGGGCACTCACCACAGCAATAAAAAGCATATTTGTTATGTGTCATGACTTGGATACGTGCGTCAGTCCGGGATATTCATCCAGCTCGGTAACGTAACACCCGCCGTTAAGCTTCACGCGGAAGAGAAATGAAACAGCAGAATCTTATCTTGGTTACTACTTTAACCTTCACACAAGGTTGCCATTTGGACGAACAATCCTTCCGTTCTACAGAGAGGATGGAAGATACTGTGAAACACAAGCAATACTCGCTCAGGTCGCAGTCAAGAGCGCCATCAGCGCTCACTTCGTTAAGCAGTTCATCGTCATCCAACAGAACTGATGCGCGGCCTGCCTACCAGAGGCAACGGTATGTTGTTATACTTGATGCATGCCCGAACACAGCACCTGACTGAATGCCAACTCTACAGAGCTCTCACTGGGTCAGTTGATCCTGACGCACCGGGTAATACAAGAAGGCGTGCACCTGCTAATCTTGAACAACGTCGTCAAGTCAGATACCTGACACGCCACCATCCTCACCTCAACCCCAATCAAATAGCCAAGATCGTTGGTTGCGCGTATTCGGCCGTCGCTAAGATATTGGCAAATACGTATGGTGGAGGAGACACTGAACTCGATGCGCCACCTAAGGATAAGGCCTTCCTGCGGAAATATGGGGTGCATAATGAGAACGTGAGTGGCTGACGCTTGCGGAAAACAAAGGGCTGAATGAGGTTTAGGAACAAGTAGGGGTGGCCGTATCGGTAGAACACGAGACAGACTCGGATGATGATCGCCCAATTGGTAGGGGTATTGATGCACCGAACATCAACAAGGTACCCAGGGAGATGGTGAGTCAACATTTAGGTGCTGGATCTGCGCGAGTTTCTTATGTGATTAGCATCCACCCCCAGTCTCACTGGTAGTTCCCAGGGAACGTAGTGCATGCGAATCAAACCAGGCAGATATGGAGTGGGTCTCCAGGTTCTTCAACAGCCACAGTCTAGGTGGTTTAAAGCTCCCTACACACATTATCAGGGAACTGGTGGCGGCAGGATTCAAAAAATACACGATCCTCCATATGATGAGAACGTATACTCACAAACTAGAGTTGGCGAATTATTTGGCGACTGTACTCCGTGTCACACAGCTTGAACGAGATGTCATAGCAGGTTTGATGGTAGAGCGCAGGGCTTGGTTTTTCCACGAGTTGAAACAAGAGGAGGCTGAATAAACACCATGCTTGGAGCTTGAAGCTTGAAACTTGAATACAGTTTGACGGATGTTCATGAAGTGTGCAGGAAAGCGAAAGGCAATCAAATTGCGACGATCTTATGACATATGCGTACATGTTGAGTAGAATAGCAGTATCCATAAACCATCGCTCGTGAGGCGCGCAACCACTATTTCAGCTTCTTTTTACTGCAAGAAGTTAAAAGACAGTTACAAGGCGAATAAAAAAGATACTGACGGGCGGAGTTGCGATGAGTGACCGCACGACCTCTTCCTGCAGTTGGTAGCACGGGGAGGGAGACGAGCGTAGCACTTGCGGCAGATTTGCTTGTCACAGTTGTATTTTGAGGCGAGCACCTTCAACGAGGGCTCAATGATGCCGCCACGAAGACTGTCACCACAATCAGCACGAGGTATGGTAAAACTGGGGACTAATTACGCACCGGAGGACCAGGTGCAAAGTCGACTCCTTCTGGATGTTGTAATCGCTAAGAGTGCGGCCATCCTCAAGCTGCTTGCCGGCAAAGATAAGACGCTGCTGGTCGGGAGGAATGCTAGCGGTAAAATGAGTCAGTAGTAGGGGGTGGTGATGTGAGATCACTCACCCCTCTTTGTCCTGGATCTTGGCCTTGACGTTGTCGATGGTATCGGAAGACTCCACCTCGAGGGTGATCGTCTTCCCCGTGAGGGTCTTGACGAAAATCTGCATCTTTTTGGGGTGAGTGAGGAGGGGAACGACGCCAGAGATGATGAGCTCACCTTTGGGATGGTTAGTGGCGTGAGGCAGAGAGGGTGGGAACAAATCAGCGGTGCTGTATAGCTGGCGATTTCCGGTGGCTGACCTTAGGGCATGTGGTCACATGACCTGCACTCTTTGGACGCGTCGACGTGTCAGAATCTTCTTGTCCAGAAATGTAATGGTGAGTCTTGTTTCTTCCCCTTGACAGGATGAGAGAACATCGTAAACTCAGCTCACTTCGATGCCAAAGGCATATGAGACGAAAGCGATTTATTTCTGACCCTTTCATCTGCAGTTCCATCACCCATACTGACTTGCCTTTTTCACAAAGGTCCTCTGTGGAATGGCGACGTGTCGATCGTGGATAAGGATTTCAAAATGCCGTCATTTGATACGGCTTCTCAGCGGTACTCATCGAACGTTCTTCACTGAATTGCGCCTCAATCTTCACACTCCCCTCTTCATATCCTTCTCAAGCTTCGTTTTGCACCACTGGACGAATTCAACTTGCTTGTCATCGTTGCCGGCCGAATTTTATTCAACCTGTCGCTTCCGCGCATCACGTCAGATTTGGTCGCGGTGGGTACATCCGTGCCCTGCAATCACTTCGACGGTTAGGGTGGGAAGATGTCGCGCCTCAGCCCCTTCTACTGATCATGAGCGGACTCTGCAACAGTAATTAAATTGCAGGATCGAGGGCGGTAACGAGGGGTTGGCGAGCTCCTAGAATCCAGTCCAGGGCCACACGCAACAACAGTGGATTTCCTTCCTGAGAACGCTCCTCGTGACGGTCTGTGATTGGCAACAACCCCAAGTAGCTGCCATTGACTTGTTTTCTCGACTTCTATCGCACATCTGTCTTTGATGTTCTTGCCTTCGTAGGAATGTACTGTTCGTTGCCGTTACTCGAATTCTGAACAGAATCCCGACATTCATTTCATGCGCTCCAACTTGTGTGCCTCTCACCGTACCGCCTCAAGGAATGAAACCTGTCAAACGTGGGATCCAAACTGACTACGTCCGAGCCACCTATCGACAGACCCGCGGATTGTCCCTTTACCACCCGTGTCTCGCGAAGTCCAACTTCAATGTCGGTATTGCCAAATGGCCAAAACCCTAACGCTGATACCAGCCGGAGAATCAAACAATGACTACTCAATAATTGAGACTCCTGATGAACTTCTACCCGATGGGCCAAACCCTTGCGCCGCTCGGAAAGACTATCGCCGCACAATGAAATTCTAAGGGCAATTCTTGGCCCGGCCAGTGAAGATACACGGAAGGCCGACCACAACCGACGATCCGACTGACTCCGAAGGACACCTCCGACGACGGCCATCCCAGAGTTAGGTCCATCAACTATCGAGAAGAGCGGTATTAGGTATTAGAATAACTTCTTTTGCCTCATTCGTGTCAACCTTTCTTCCTCCGGGTCGGCCGTGTCAATAAAGGAAGCTACTGTTCATTGAAACGGGGACGATAAGGCGCAACAAGACCCTGAATGGGGATTCAATGTGTAGGTGAAAGACACGTCGGTGTTTGCGAGTGTCGAAAAGGGTGTGGGTTCCTTGTTTGACAATGCGCGCGAGACCTCGTGAGCGGTAGCTATATGGCTGGTGGAGCGGACGGAGATGCCATTGGCGAGGAATAGCCAAACATAGTGATGGCTTATCAGTAAAGCGACGGAGTGTGATCATAACTTTCATCATCTATGACATCTTTCTCTGTTGTACAGAAAATATGTGGTAAACACGATCAATGCTATTTTCTTGACTAGTCAGCAGGCATTTGTCAAGGTTCTAGTGCGATAAGCACACATGTACTTGAGAGGCTTGCAGACTTCAAGAAACGGAAAACGACATACATTGGAACCAAGAATGACGTAGTTACCGCCGCCTTCCGCCGCAGAGGTTGCGATAGCGGATGCTCATGACGGCAAAAACCTTGATAAGCTGAGTTCCCAAGGACCAAATTCGCGCCTTCTCGTTGAATGCTGAAGCGTATGCTTCTGGGACTTCGAGCCAGTAGTGCAACGACCTGATGAGACACAACTCCCCCAAGCTCGGAATCGCCATGGTAGTAAATTTAGTCAGAGTTACGCGAGCTACTCGAAGTTGGAACTGCTCCAGCTTCGACCTAGCCGGTCACCGCGAACACCGACCCTGTCCGACAAAAGTTCCACAACAGAACGGCAAGGCTCTTCTTGGTCATTTATAGGTTGGGTCTCACTCCACACAACTTTCTGGGCTTGAGTGGCTTGGGGGGCGATCACACTAGTAGGAATACATCAACCCAAGCCGGAGTCACTGTTTCCCACATGTGGAAAGCCATTGCTACCAAGCAGAGAAATTGCGTCCACCCACAGTCCCGGCTATTGATGTGCTGTTTAAACTATCTGATTGCGGATGCTTACGAGAGGTGCCGACTGGAAGGGGATTAAAGGACTTTCATTTCAAGCTCAGGAGTCTAGCAATAGAAGGACTTCTGAAGGAAACGTCTAAGGGTTATTGATAGCCTTGAATCTGACCGTGAACAGCATGGCATCTGCATCTGGGAGCTGTGCCTTGTCGGCAGGATGTTTGGATAGAAATGGATATAGGACGGCCATAAATTGCGATTAATCATAAACGGACCAGATGGGAGGGGTTTTTTATTTCAGGTTTGGGTTGCGAGATACTTCGGATGGGAAGGCACTCACACTGGTGGAGTGGGGCTTTGCTGATGGACTATTCCTTGCTGACGCTCCACAACCTTCTACTAATGAATTAAGACGCTCTATTGGACGCTCACTGGTGGTTCTTTCGCCGGTGAAATGAGCGAAGCGCCAACCAAGGTCGCTGCCAGCGAGGAGGAAGGAAGAAAGCGGGTGGGATCATTCTTCATCCCAATCGGAAAGATAGATAATGTTAGCTTGACTTCTCTTCCTGTGTCCACGCGACTGCTACCATCTGATGTACTCAAGTTACACGGACACACGGAGATGTGGTAATGATACATCCAGTGATGAGCCCCAAAGTTACCTGATCATATTAGAAGGGAAAGATAGGATGCGAGATCGTATGTATAGATTGGATGGCCAGGCTGGTGGTTATGAATAGGGGGGAAGCGGTTGGCAGAACGGCCATAGGTTTGAACAATCAGGTGGCCTGCATCCCGAGATTTATGGGCGTTACGGAGGGAGTGAGCCATTAAAGTTGTAAAGCCACGATATGAGCAAATACAAATTGACAGCACAAGTTATTCCGTAGATACACTGAACCGTCAGCTCACTGTATACTCTCGGCAACAGCTGATCGGCAGATGTGTATGTTTCCTTAAAGCAATGATAGATAGATTTGCACAGAACAAGCCGGTGTCAATTAGGTCTGTTCCCTCAATCATAACATCTCAACATAAGCTGAGATTGTTCAAGCTTGACCGGGCGAGTCCGAAGCCGTGGAGTGTGAACAGAGCAATACTGAATTCAGAATAACTTTAGCTACGAAGGCTTCGCCTTCGGGGACTCACGCACGCACAGGCACATGACAGTCCTTGCTTCGGTGTTGGCATCAAATACTTCGGGGTATGGATGATTGCTACACATACTTGCATACTAGAGATATTCATGTGTGCTTTGATCCTTGGTTTACCCAGAGGGATATGTCAAACTTGTATGTCGGAAGACTCAGGTGAGTCCTTAGCTTCTCTGCAGCTATCGTCTGTGCACTTCGCCAAGCCCCACAAGTGATCAATATAATACATAATCACAGTCAAGTGCATGTCGCAATGAGGAAAGATCCTCGATTTATGAGCACGGGAATTGAAGATAATCCGGTGATGGAATGAGTCAAGAGGCAAGACGCGGACTTACAGAGTAGCTTAGCGAGTGCTCTTGAAACCGCAACAAAGCAGGGGGCCAACAAAACTGCCAAACAGACTCCTAGCTTTGGTGACCAGTGAGCAAGTGTAGAGAGCTGGTTGAGCCAAGAAGACCAATGAAAGGAAAAGCCCCTCACCACACCTTCGCGATGATGCAACACGACCCTGTAAACGTGGTCTCGCATGGTTGGGAGGATTCTCCCTGCTAGAGGAAACTCGAAGACTTGCCACGAAGATCATGTGTGGCCACCGGTACGCCGCTACTCATGGACGGGCTGACGTGTCCATGCGGTGTGATGGATACAAAGCTATCATGATCTTTGAGTGCAACAGGCCCAGCCGTTCCGTGCGGTCAACCTCAGGCACAATAAACAGGTTGTGCGCCGGCAGCGCTTTTTCATGATATGACGCCATTATACCAGTTCACGGAACATGTGCATTCTACAAGACTCCTCTTTTTACTCTACGGATATGGAAGTGAGGAAACTTTAACGAGATATTGCGCTCGCGTCCTGTCTAATAGAGGCCAAGACGCACGGTACATCGAATTAACGTATACCACCTCACACAATAACCCTAATCCCAAGGACTCCTTTCTCACACAACAAGGGAAACTATATGAACTTAACCGGTATACAGGAATCCCCAACCCGTCCCTAAGCCCCAGCGGTTATTCTGGTTTGTGTGGCGTCCCAACGAGGGCATGATTCGACTGTTCCGCTATTCTGACATCACGCGGGTGGGTTCATTCATGAAGAGCTCCTAGATTCGACTCAAGAGAATCGAAAATCATCCACTAAGGTGTTCGTGGAGCATGACTCGACTATCAGATAACAGATATCGAGTTAAGATCACAGCCATTGACTCATCCATCAACTCGCAACAGTTAAGTGGACATCCCGTCCCCAACAGCCGGCTACTCGCCAGCCAACCCCCAAGTAGCAGGGGGAGTAGCACTTTAGATTTCCAATTACTAACAGCTTACCCTCTTATACCCGGGCCGGAAACCTCGGTCCAATTTTTTTTTCGGGGTGTAGCCCCAATCGGTGCCTTGGCGCTCGTTGGACAACTGACTCCTCTCTGGAATCTTAGTTAGGCGTTTTCGGAGGAGACGGAGGGCTCGGAGGGCTCGGAAGGACGTTCGGAGCCTTCATGGACGGACGGAAGGGACCGAGCTTGCGGTGCGGGTTCTCGCGATCTGATGTGATTGGAACGGCACAGCCACTCGATTGTGGCGGTGCCTGTGTGTACATAGATATGGCACGACATTGGACACAACAAATTGTTAAGTGATTTTGTGGGGACGTTTGAATGTCGGTGTCGGTGTCGGTCTCGTTCAGCACGTCGGGGTTTGGATTTCTGACCGAGGGTTGGAAACTTGAAAGTATAAGAAGATAAGTAAGCATGAGAGCCCGATTCCACGGAGTGGGTATCGCGGCTGGAAGATGAAGCTTGTTACTCGTTATGCTACCTGTGCTTCTAGCCGGCATCGGTATGCGGTCGTCGCTCCCAGTGGCTATGGCCTATGCGTGGGTCTGGACGATCGAGGCGCGAAGCTGCGCCGTTGGCACCGCACTTTCGACGATGGCTTCGATACGGAGCTGTAACTGGGTTGATGGGAATGTGCTTGGTACACTTGGAAGGTTTATTCTAGGCTGCTCAATAGTGGGGTAGCAATATTCCGTGATCTATAAATATTATGGAGGGCTCTAGGTCGAGGTCGAGTGCGTTCCTGGCCAAGGTGGCTGCAATCTGGACTTGCACAGGCAACTGGCTATGAAATTTCATGTCGAGACGTTCAAGTCGCTTCTTTTTGTCAGAAGAGTGTGTCTTTGTTCAATGTAGGACGATATTCAATCGGTTGTAACGAGGGTGTACCGAATAGGTCGGTTTCGGCGTTATCCGAGGGGGACAATCGCGTTGATAAGTGAGCTGATGGACTAGATGTTATTGATGTTCTTTGGTTTAGAAAGCAGTGGCGGTGACAGGCCTGGAATTTTCGGGGGTCGATGGCATTGTTATCGAGGGTTCGAAATGTCGGAATGGAGTTCATCTCTCTAGCTGCGGGAGTGAGGTCCGCTCCATCCTTTGCGGTCCCAGCGGTCCTGGTGTGTGAAATCCACTCGGGATGTGAACATCTAGCCAACAATTTTTTTTTCATCTTCAAGCTCGGAATCCGGCCCTTGCATTTGTCAAACTAAGTCAAACTGGAGGAGGAGCGGGAGAAAATTGAGCGTTCCATTGTTTCCTGACAAGAGAACCCCTCTCATCTGCCTTCTTACGTTGGTGTTTTCTGAAACACCATCTGATAGCACCAAACACAAGTTTGGGAAACAATGGCCAATCAATTGTATCTACATTGAAGTTGTTGTCTTGTCCTTGCCTATGATCGGTGAGTGACTGACAAGATCGGTGACTGGAGCACCGGTCATGGATATCAAATTCGTATTGTATCGATCATCTGCCAAGGTTGACTAATCGGATCGGGAGAGAAAAGCAGATCTGTTACGTTAACACCACGACCTTTTTTGGTATGAGCGACCACAACAAGGAACACCGCATCGTAACAGAAAACGAGGGGAGTGTCAGGTTTTGACAACGGCTTCTTCTTCTCCTCTCTTTCTTGGCAATAAATGGAAATGGCGATAGCGCACGCGGATGCGTTGTGATATGTACAGTACGTACCTGAATGGATCGGTCAAATCATAGAAGCCGGTGTGTGTTGGACCAGGTAGTGTTTGAAAGTCGAGAATGGGGTGGTTACCATTGTCGTTCGGCGCTACCTTCAATCCCCGCGTTTGAATGGAACATACTGGTCTCATGTCGCCTGGAAAGTTAGGGGTAACAAGAGAAGTAGGTGGAGGGAATGATAGTTATCTTGATGGCGAGGAGGTTTTGGGGATTGACGAAGGCTAGAGCGCGAGTCTGATTGGCAGCCGGCAGGTGCGCCTTCTGCGGGACGTGGTGTAGAATGACCCGTATGTTCCGATACCAAGTGGAGTGGAAGTTAACGTTTGGACTTTGAGCGTTAGTCATGTCTCGGTGTCATTATCGAGACGCACCTACGCTAAGTCTCCAGTAGAAAATACATCCGAACGGCAGGATGGAATAAGGAGAGTAGCGTCACCGTATGCAAATGTCTGAACAGAGCCTGGTCAGGTGTGAAGAGATGATGAAAAAGATGATGAGCAGTCGGTATAATGGCAAGATTACTACACTCGCTCAGCGGCCCATTAGATGTTCGGTTGTGGAGCGGGACACGGTTAGCCGTTCCTCGGCGACCTGGGGCTTTATTCCTTGTGCAAGTAGTAATCGGTAAGAGAGCTTGGCTGAACGTGAGTTGGAGTCATGTATCACCTATTACCCCCGCATAACGGAACCAGGTCCTCTCCAGACGTTCAAGATTCACCACTTGCCGAAGGCATCCGGAATCTCGTAAGCAAAGCTTAAAAACGATTGATAGGAAAACGCGCGTTGTTCTACTGCTGCTCTGCTTCCAGTGGAAGGAAAGATCCCAGGAGAAAAGGCGTACCGAGTAGACGCTGTACATGTCCTGGAATAAGGTTCCAACCATAACTGAAGTATGTTACTTTCTTAGCTCGGGCTTTATTTCTCCGGCCTCGTGGTCCGGCATTCCTGACGCCTTTGTCCTGGCATACCGGATAGCAGAGGGTAGTCAATAAGGATCGAATTCGTGGCTCCTCTGATTAGAATCTTCTCCCTCGGTGAGTACTATCCTTCTAGAAGTATCAAGTATCACTTTTAGTACATCCAAATTAGAGTGTGGGGTAGTCGTGGAGCAACATATAAGAAAAAGCGGATTGGGTAGTGTCACCACAAACGATGAACTGCTTCTTACGACGCTCAGCGGCATGTAGTCATACGGGTAATTTGGAGGAAATTGGACGGTGGTAAGGAGCGGGCTATGACGAAGGAAAAGTTTAATTGGTGGAGCGGAGGGACGGGGAGCGGTGGCGCAGAAACTTTTGGTAGAAAATGCGTTTCTAGATGCAAGGTATGGATCGGAGAGCCTGTGCACGGAGGTAAAGCTGACAATCGATATCTATAATTAGGTTGCCCGCTGCTTCGGGGAGAGGTTTGTTCCAGTAATCTGCCTCTGCCAAGGTGGCTATTGTTGAGGTAGAGTAAGCATGTGTATGTCAGATAGTTATCTTCCAGAGAGAGTGGTACGGAGGTTGGTTCTGTTGATGTTAGGATCGTCCGCGGCTCCGAGTAAGTACACGGTACGAGGAAGAACAATGCCAAGTGTGGCATCATACTTATCAATTGGTCCCTTATCAGTGTACCGTTGGGGACGTATCTGCAAGCCGGAGAAACTTTATGAAATTTGTTTTCTCGACGTGTGGTACATAACATTTGGGCTCGGAGAAGTGATGCGACTTTGGCGGATGCAGGGAGAGGAAGTCGGCGAAACGGCAAGCTGGGAGTCGTCGAGCTTCGCAGCAACGTTCATTATCTTACTGTATACTGGAACTGGAATTCAGGAGCGACACAGGGTTATTGGAATATGAGTAGGGTGAGACTCGGGACTGACCATGTGTAAAGGACTTGCATGTGCCCCAGACAATGCAGTGTTCCGTATAGGTAGGAGGGAAAGTAACACATGTGCAAGAGCGATTAGCGAACGTTCGTGATCGCGCTCAACACGCTAGGGCGTAAACGGAACGGTATTATATAGGCAGTTATTCAGTGATACGAAGTGTCCCGCGTCGAGGAAAACAAGCTTTAATTCTCTGGTTATGGTTGATCGCCGCGTGCGAAGCAAGGAAGCGAAGGAGGCGATAGCGACGTGCTCTTCTTTGTGATGTGAGATTGGCGACGGGTAGGTGGGAAGTTTGGTGTGGGTTCTTGGAGTCGCGTAAGTATCGAGTAGTGGGGTGGGTGTAGAGTACTTGGGGTTCAATGATGGATAGCATAGATAGCCTGGCTCAAGGTGATAGGTAATGGGTAAGCCTAGGATTTCATTACTGATCGTCGGTTGGGTCAAATCGACGAGGTATGACGTCGAGGTTGTGTTGAGAATGGTGGGAGGGAGAAATGTGGATAGTTCTCCAACCTGCGACCCCGAGGGGATGTGTGGAGGTTGGCTGCGCGACGTCATAGGTACGGGTTCTTGGTTCTAGAAACCTGTTGTATGAGCGGGTGCGACAGGGTGCAAGCAGGTTCGCGAAAGGGTCGTGAGTTCGTGTGGGCCATCCCTATACGACATTGTGTAGGGGGGGTATGTAAAAAGTCACAAAGCCAATGGTTAGTGGAAGCAAAAAAGGGATCGTTGGTGGGGTGGGTGCGAGATAGTTGACATGTTGACAACTCGATAGAGAATTATGGCGCGATTATGGTGACGAGGTGATACATGATATATTGATACATTGGCTGTGTATTGAGTTAATTACTAATGTAGGGATTATCTATGATGGATACGGAAAAGAGGGTGGAAAGAGTCGGTGGCGGAGGGAACTGTCGACACTGGCGCCACTACAAGCAGAGTCACGTCGGTGCGTGAGATCCGAAGGATGATATATTGATATGTAGAGATCGTCGAGGAGACAAGAATGGACAGGTATGCACAGGCAGCTCCAAGGGGAGGGAAGGAAGAGGTTGTTTCACAAAGGGGTTACGAAGGAGAAGCACGTTTGATATGTATGGCTGAGTGAGTAATAAAGAAACGGGACGGGTTCGCATCAATGGGCAGGAAATTTTTATCGATCGGCGGGTTGGATTGAGGCTCCATGCCGCTCAGGGCTGTAGCGTGCTTATCAGTGGCGGTGAATGTCCAGGCAGATGGTGTGCGAATGAGTTGCTGAGGGTATGAAAAGGCAGAGTTGACGCGGTGGGTGCCTGCAGAGTCGGAGGATGAGAAATTTTCTTATCTGTGTTGGTTGGGTAAGGGTCACGTAAGGAGTCGGGAAATGAAGGTGGGAAGGGGTAGCGAACGAAGGTGTGAGAGCTCTGAGGGAGGAGAGAGAGCACTGGCGGGGGGAAGAAGGTGGGAGGTGGCCGAGACGGCGAGACGGAAGAGACGGAGGGCTGGCGGAGGACCCGGCCGGCGGGAGAGATTGGCAGAGGGGTTGGGTAGATAGCCGTAGATCGGATCTGGAATGGAGGAGTGGCGATAAGGAGATGGGTAAAAGAAAGGAAGAGATCAGATCGGGAGGGTGCTGGTATATCCTTCATAGTTTCAAATTTCAGCCAACACTCCCAGTGTCTCCCCATCTCCCCCCCCGCGCACGACGCTTGTCGTTGCTTCCTCTCTCTGTGCGTATTCTCTCTTTTTCTTCCTCTCGATTACTCTCGTTTACTGACGTCACTCTAGCTCATGCCCTACTCGACACCTGCGCCTGCCCCCGCGCCGCTCCCCGTCCACTCGACCGGACGGCCAGGCCACCGTAGGTCCTATACCACTTCGTCCTTTACCCAGGAGCGTGGGCCTGGTGCTTTCGCTCCCCTCGGAGCACTACCCCGACGGCGTTCCGGGCAGCCGTCGAAAAAGACGGTGTTCCACCTGAGTCATGAAGACGACGACGACGATTCTCGAGACGAACCTCACGACGCAGAAGATGACGATGTTCTTCACAACATCCCTCCCGCTCTCAAACTTAATCCAAACAACTCCTTCCGTCTCTCCATATCTACTGCACCCGACGACGATGACGACAGCTCCCCCGCCCCGCTGCGTACTAAGCAGTCCTCCCCAAGGGCCAGCCCAACAAAGGCCACCGCTAGTGTGCCCTTTCCACGCTCATCCCCACTCTCTCCTCCACTGGCGCCCCTCCCACCACCAAATACGGGAGCCACCTCCCCAGCGCAGAATGCTCCACGACCCAACGTGACGCGGACTACGTCGACACCCATCCTGCTCTCCAACGGAAAGCCCCTCAAGTCATCGCTCAAATCATCATCTTCCTCTCCACAAATCTCATTTCCGCCCCAGTCTCTCGTCCCATCTATCCAACCACAAGGCCATCTCCGTGCACGCTCCGCTCCATCCACGCCGAGCATCGGCCATCCTGTCCACAAGAATGTCCATTTCCCCAGCAACGAGGAAGGTGGCCTCGCCACCGTCCGCATCTTTAACCGCTCGGCCAAGCCCGCCAGTCTCTCTCGCCCGCCTGGCGAAGACACTGAGACTGAGACGGAAGGCGAGTTGTCCACTGGCTCAAACTCCGGTTTCATCCGCGGTTCTTCTGCCGTGTTCCCTTTCCCTCGTTCGCCCCTCGGACAAGACAAGTCTGTCAAGTACGAGGTGGACCCTACGGCATCATCCCCCATTCCCGCGCAGAACCCAGCACCCTACGCCAGTGTCTACCTCGAATCCTTGACCTACAACGCGGCCCTTCCTGGAGCCAGTTCAAAGGTACTCCCAGGGCTGTCCGGCACCCTTCTCGTGCGGAACATTGCGTACGAAAAACAAGTCGCTGTTCGGTTTACGCTAGATGATTGGCAAACGACGTCAGAAGTCTCTGCCCGCCACCTCGTCTCCCTCCCCACCCTCCCTTCCACCTTCCTTGCAAGCCAGCAACTCACCTATGGTGATATCGCCGCACAACCCGCTCCCCCCACCATCGATAACCCGCAATGGGATCGTTTTTCTTTCCATATCAAGCTCGAGGATTATGCCTTCAATCTGGCACAGCGGACCTTGTATCTGGTTGTGCGGTACACTGCGACCACGGCCATTGGTCCCGTGGAAAGCTGGGATAATAATCTTGGCTGCAACTACAAGATTGCTTTCCGGGAGGCTACCAAGCCCCATCAGCAGTCCAACCCGCCCGCACCCGTCCCCAACCCTAGGGGTCGAGTCTTTGCAGTATCTTCACCTCGTGTGTATTCTTTTGTTTCGTATTGATCTAATAGAAACAAAGTTCTCACAAATGACCATCGGGACTTTTTTCCGGTTTTCTGTTTGGTTTTTTATTTTTAGCTTCGTTCGCTCCAGCGACGACGTCAAAGCCGATGACGGTACCTACGACGACCCAACCACAACACGCGCAAATGGTGGCACAAACGACGCTTCTGCGGCTCAAGAAGCTCAACCTGAGGAATTATGCGGCCCCGGGTTCGACGGTTGTTCCGAGTCCGGCTACGGCTACTAGTCCGAATGCGAACGATCCTTCTTCTGTTGGCGGTAGCGAGGCTCAGAATCAGGGACGAGTGATACACGGTCGGGTTCCTGCAAACATCGACACTGAGGCGAAGAGGATAGTGAAAGAGGACGAGAGCGAGAGTGAGAGTGAGGATGAGGAGGACATTAAAACACCTACTGGTCCACGCTCACGTACGTCTTTGCCTCCTGGTGTTGACCAAGATCCGGCCGTTCAACGTTCAGGTTCGTTGTGATGCACCATCTTACAATCTTGCTTTGCGCTTAACCTTGTTTTTTGCTTTGCTCCTCGATGTTACATAGGGTCACCGACCAAGGCACCACGCTCGCCTCCCCTGCCGATTCCCCTTTTGTCGTTCTCTTCGTCCAGCGCATCATCCAGTGCGTCGTCGACTCCACCTACGGGTGGCTCGTCGCCCCAGTTGGATATGGGCATGAACATGGACATGCTCACGCCTGCCTCGATTGATATCCATCGACCTTCGGTGTTGAGTCCTTTGGAAATGGGAACGAGTCCTCCGTTTTCGATGTTGGCGGATCTGGGACCTAGCTTGGCAAAACGGAAAGATGCACACCCGTTATCTCCCTTTTATCGCACCGCGAGCTCTACTCCTACTGCAACGACTACTCCCACCATTGCTTCGACTCTGACTCCGACCGCAGATGTGCAGGACAAGGAGAAGGAGCAGAAGCAAGAGGGTTATTGGCCTTGGGATGGAAAAGAGAGGAGTGAAGAGGAGGTTAGGAAGGTGTTGGCTGGGATTCGGGAGAAGAGTACGAGTTCGCCTGTGAGGCGCGTTTCGCCGAGTGGGAGGACGAGTCCTATCAAGTCGGGGGGTAGCGGACGGACTAGTCCGTTGAAGCAGGCCGCGACTGTGGAGGGAAGGAGTAGTCCGGTTAAGGATGGGAGGGCGAGCCCGGTGAAACGGGATGTGGAGGGTGCGACGGCGGTTGTTAGTCCGCAACCACGTATGCCGGATTGGTCGAGGGCGGGTAGTGGGTGGAATAAAACCTCGACTACTGCCGCTGCTACTACTACTGCTCCGAGGGCGTCACCGATTTATCTCAATGCGACTTCGACGAACACGACTGCGGTGACGACCATTACTTCGTCTTCTGCCACGGCTACAACTAGTTCGTCTTCGGCTGGACAGAACGGTCAGTCATATACGCCTCCTTACACGCCTCCTGTCAATGCGAACGGGAGTGCAAGTGCGAATCATCAGGATTCGGTGTACCAGGCGTTTGTGCGGCAGTGGTGTTTTGCGCAGGGCCCTAGTCCTGTTCCTAGTCATGGACATGGGCATACTACGCGATATGGGCATGGACATGGTCATGGGAGGCATGAGAGGGAGGGGGAGGGTGTTGGTGGAGGGCAGTTAGTTGTTTAAATGAAGGCCGTTCCATGTCAGCTGTCGAGTGGGCTGTCAAGCTCTGGACGGCGCTCGGTGACATTGTTAGATTTTTGACTTTGGTGGTGGAAGCGAATAGCACGCGCGATGCGGATGCGGGAGGGCGGTTTCTGGTTCGTCGCTTCTTTGTCTATATTTTTCCCCTTTTTCTATATTTTTTTTCTCCCGTCCCCTTTATCACCCACACCTCTTTGATGGACTTATACCCTCGCACAACCACACACATACTATCCACGCCGCAACTACACGCTGCTTACAACACAACACAACAACCACAAGCACCACTTTCACCCATACACGCACGCAATAACCGTTTCCAACACGCCATACATGATTCTCCTCTCCTATCATATATGAACGATCACTTCCTCTCCCGTCTCTTCTTTTTTTTTTTTCCCACTTACCTTTTTTTTTCTCTTACTCTCGTCTCTCTCATCTGCTCTCGCCTCGTTTCTTTATTCCGTCTTTATCTCAAGCTTGTGCTCGCTGTCGTATATGCAATACCTCTTCTCTCCATCGTCCCTTCCTGCATTGTAGTTTTTTGTTCCCCTTTTTCTTTCTTATGAGGGTTTTGGGTTTTCGTCTCCGCCCCATCGCACGAGTTCTCGTTGCTGTTTGCCGAAGATATTTGGAGGCTTGGGGGATGTGTAGGGTCGTGGTGGTCGTTTCTTAAAAAAAGTCCCCCGGAGTGGGGAGTAGTTTCTAGGCTGACTTAGATAGGTTTTTTGTAGACTTTGAATGAAGCGTTTTTTCTCTGATTGTGATTTGTTGATCATCTCAGTGAAAATGGCATGCTGAGTTGGGAGGGACCCTACTTAAATGTAATAATACAAATCTCAAGTGACGGTGCTGCGACTTATCAGCGTACACATTCAACAATCAGTCCCTTTGCCGATACACGGCTCAAGAGTAGTCCAGTGATTGGGCTGGTTACACAGAAGATAAGAATAAGGCTAATGACTGATGGGCTGATGACGCATCCGATACGGAGGTGGTCATAAGGCTTGCGAAGAGAATCCAAGAAGCGCGTGCCGTAGGAACTGCTTAGTGCTCATTGGTGAAGGCTGGGAATAGTGTATGTGCCAGGGAAGTCGTTTTGAATAGTTACACTTGGTTGATCTAGTCAAATGTATCAATGATGCAGCTGCCAATCGGAGTTTTGAATTCGTGTGTTCTGAGTTTCGACGGATGAACCCGTATACAATAGGCACCTTAGTGGGTTGAGTGCGTGGAGGGGTCGGTAAGAAGGGAAGAGATGGGGAAGGGATCGTGCGGAGAAGGCGAAGGGGCGGTCGATGTAGAAGTCAGTGGAAGGAAGGGTCTGTTCACATGCTCTCCCCGGAGATGGAGGAACTGCGAATGAGTAAGTTGACAAGTAGACAGAGGAACATCTAGGAGAGCTTTTTTTTGTGTGGTTAAGTACGAGGAAAGGGTTCGTTCGATTGGAAATTCGAATCACTGAAGTGTCGGGATGACTGGTGAGCTTGGGGATCCATCTTCCGGGGGTGGTTGACATTTGAATTGGGCCTTGTGCTATTTGGCTGGGTTTGGGATTGGTGCGCCATGTTCTCGTGTAGCGTGGTGTGACTGGGAAGGGAAGCCGACATTTGGAGATGGGACCTTTTTACGGAAGGGAGCAGCTGCGCTAGGGCGGCTTGGTCGGAATCCGAATTGGCTTCTGTCTTCTTTCTTCTGGCTTCTTGAGATTTGTTCCATTCTCAATACGTGTCCCGACTTCGGGGTAATGGTTCTTGATGCGTGATTGACTCGGAAGCGTGCGATAACTTTAGTTCAACTTGGATTCTGTTTCCGCCTCACGCTGTGGAGATCTGGGTGAGTTCTGGAGTTCTAGGATGCACGCTCTCGCTGAACTGGTTATTGTGGAGCTGATGGAGATGAGAGGTGGGTGGAGATAGCCGTGTGTATATGTCGTTCCTAATTCATTCAACGATTATCGTAGTCATTCTCAATGTTCTGATGTATCGAGGGGAGGGTCCTGGATACATATTCAATACCGTTACAACCGCCACCCGACCCGATGTCTCATTGAAAATGATTGTCAAGCATCGAACTTTTTGGAGAACCGGCAACCCGCCTCCAAGGGGACGCAGTGGGCACCTATACGCATCACAACATAAGGAAATGAGGAAACATATCCGATTGTGAACCACAGACATGTGGCCGAGACTATTCAACTCAAATTAATAGAGTACTCGAACACGATCGGAAGCCAGGGGGACGCGCCAACATCGATAGGACGGGAATGGATCGCTAACTGATTCAATTATTATTCATCTGTTGTATTTCAGGACTTTCCACTTTCGGAGAGGTGAGTGGAGAAGACGAGGGCGCGGTGCTCGATTTGGAAAGTGATGGTTTGGTTGATAAGATGTGAAGTTTCTGTGTACGATGTGCGCCAGCCTTCAGGCCTGAGGAGATGTTTCGAGTGTTAGGTCTCTTGGCACGGATTCAGACCGAGCGTGGCGAATGGTGTTCTGGAATCTGGACCTGTAATTGAAATCGATGCAAGAGGACGTGGGTCATCTGGCATTTACCCAGTGGGCATTGCGATACGATCTTTTCGTCGCATATGGCAAATATCTGGATGCTGTCACCAGTGGTGCGAACGGATCCTTGACGGTTGGGAAGAGCACGCGTGATGATCCATATATTATACTATCATACATATGTGTTCGGTGACTGGGAAGTTGATGGAGGATTTGGGGGCGCTTCCAGGTTCAATCCTCCAATGGAAACCGAAATGGTGGAGAACGGATGCGAGTGACTCGATACGATGACCCTGTTTCCTGTAGCTGGTGCATGTGAACAGTCAGGCTCATTGACATCCACGACACGGGTCATGCAGTCCCAAGGGGAAGATAAGGCAAGGAGAAAGGGCCAGTGGGTGGTTGATTGATGATACACACGCGGTGACATTGCAGCCGGCATTGGTGGAACTTCGAAGCCCTTGTTTTTGGTGTCGTCGGTAGTTGAGAGAGAGAGTTTTCTCTCAGTTGACAGCATATGGGAATGGTGAGGGGTATCCCTATCTAGCGATCGAGCACGCCATCGAAAATACCATGTATATTATACTGGAATTGAGACTTACAGTCCGGTTATGGGGTGACTTGACCTTTCTGTTCCAGTTGTCCTGAGGCTCTTGACAGGAATTGTAACAAAGCGTTACATTCAATTACCACCAAAACCAGAGGTCCACCCCTGGGTCTAACGTTTGGAATTGATGGCGAAATCCGGTGATGCGGCAGCTGGGTGATGGAGAATAACTACTTACTTTTGCATAGCAACCAATGAGGTCTCTACAAAGTATCCGCCTGCATATAGGACTCATGAATGTCGGATAATCGGGACGAGAAGACAAAGAATACTAGTATGGTCATTGGCAGAATGTATACGTAGCAAAATACAGCGAAGCTGTATCTTCCATCCTATGGTCTGAATGTTATTTGACTTTTGAAATATTGAGCGAGCATTGGTCAGCTGAGATATCGTTGGGTCCTTAAACGGGGTATCAACCCGCCCACCACGCATCATCTTTTCGAAGTATTGACTAAAAACTCTTACTTGTTCTTTGAACTCAGATTCACGAGGATTCATAGGCCTGTGGTCAACATCGGCATTAGGATGACACTGATAAGGGTGATTTCCTCTTGGAAAACCCTACTTGATGGTCGAGTCCCTGAAAGCAGGAGGTGAAAGTACCCGTTGTTGAAGTGTGACGAGACCTGCTGACTGTTGCTCATGTCCCTATCATCTGCTTTTCTGCCGTCTTGCATCAATCACATTACCCCTTGCGTTGCATAAGCTTTTGAACTTTTTATGGTCATTTTGGGAATGAGTGACTACATGATTGACCCCTTGTGTCAATGTGCATTGTGGAGGTACCTACATAGCTGCATGGGAAATTGGGAAAATCGGCATATTCAATGTACATTGGTGTAGGTTAATTCTTTAGCTTCTACCATGATCATGTAGTTGTCTCCATCACTGGGCCCTTGCACCCTAGTGAGCTTACTTGCTTTACATCCATCTCCTGAGCTCCATCTATTCCCCTGGATTCTCATGCACCTTCCATGACCCCTTCCATGTCATCCACCCCACTATCTGCAGTTCCCACCCTCACACAGAGCCAGCATCACCAACAAAGTCCCCTCCCCACCTACATGTATAGTCTTAGTTCTGGTTCCCCTACAGAACTAGAACTCTTTGGTGGCAGTGCACATGATACCACTCACCCTCTGCATCTCTTATTAGATGACCCATTTGGTCCCAGTCCACTCAGAGTACCCTGACAAATCATGAGGGCTCGGGGCTGCCAAGTGATCTGTCACTTCCAGGGCCTGAGAGACCATCATTTTGGTCCTGTTCATCAATAAACTCACCAGGATCATTTCAGCCAGACCAAGTCCATCACCCACAACAAGATCAGGCTTTGAATAACTGAACTAATATATCTATTGAGGGACCTCCTAAACTCCATGTTTATGTTCTGGCATTCTTGACAGATACCCTACCCCACCAGATATACCTATACTGCCTCCTCTGCCTCCCAGCTCTGTATTTCTCCCAGGCTGACTATATATTCCAGGATACTGACCTAACAATTGGGGAGATCAAAGACATGGCACTTTGAGCCTCAGCAACAGAAAGTAAAATTGTTAGGATAGTCCTTATCACCAGTCACCTATGCTTAAGCTAGGGGGCAGCTATCTCAGTAGATGGTTCACAAGTGCTAGGATCTACCAAGAAGGATAATGATAAGAAGGTAGCAAGGCAAGTATCCAGTTAAGCACACTTAGAGGTTGAACTCCTATCAGTCAAGGATATGACCAATAGAGAGTTTACTACCACACTGATTGTTAACTAATGTCAATCACAGAGATGCAGAAGAGCAAGACTATAATTTGAGAATATTGGAAGCTTGTGCTTCCAGTGTACAGGCAGCTATTTAAGTGCTATGTCTAATGTCCTAACTAGGTAACTATGATAAGGTGGTACTAGAGTCTGAGAGTCAATAGAAGTTATAGTAGCTATGAAATAGAAGTGAGACAAGAATAGAGTCAAGTACAAGAATAGAACAAGATTAAGAGATGAGAACAGAATGAGTCTGGTAAGAGAGTAAGACTAGATCAAGGCATAACTACAGTCCTGTCAGAGAGTGGTACTAATTGAGAAGATAGCTACAAGTCTGAGTCAGGGTGAAGTTGTCCATTAGATGAGTCAGAGGTGTTGAAAGAGGGAAAAGAGCTTGAGCAGGAAACAGTGAAGTTTCTGAGTAAAGGAGAGTCAGAGGAGTCTGGCTCATGCATTAGGCTGTGGCATGGTGATGGTGATGACAATAATGACAATGAGATGTCTGTAGTGATATAGGGAGGAGGGTATGAAGGAGGTAGAGGTAGAGCATTGGGTGGTTCATCTGCAGATGACTCATCAATGCCAGAGATGTTGGAGTCAACACTGAAGAGTGGAGGTAATTGAGTACACTGCAGAGGAATGGACAGGGGATCCTCAGAGTTAGGATTGAGATGATAGACTTCTACTTCTCAGAAGTATAGTCCATGAGTGACTTCATATTGGATGATATGAGGAACAACTTCTGGCAGGTACATTATATAAGAATCCAGGAATACTAGTAGCTCTCTAGCATAGGGGATCATCTTCCAACCATAGGCCCAAGATTGATCAAAGTTGTTAGTGATAGTCTGAGTGTATAGACCATCAGTGTTGAAGATGTGAGTGAAGGGAGTGTTCTCCCAGGTGATGCATCAGATTTTGGTCATCATGCAATTGGTAAGATAGAAGAGGGGTCCTGGTGTGGGCCAGTCTTTGGAGAATAGGAATGCATGTCCAGGGAGTTGTCTGTTAGTGAATGCTTCATTTCAGTAATGAACTGAATTGCTAGATGAGTTGCTGGTGTCTGTTATAGTAAGGCCACTTCAGTCTATAAAGAGGCCTGATACATATCCACAGATCATATCAAAGGAGACTTCTTATGTACTAACAGATTAGCTACCTTGAAACACTGGCCTTATAACACAAGGTCAATGTTTCCCTTAGTAACCTTTCAGTAGTTGCACAATACATCTACAACCTCAATAGAAGACCTAACAACTTAGAGAGCAATAGAGATTAAAGAGAACTTATAATTCATATCACTTTGAGTTGATAAAGACTTCTATTCAAGTCTCCACCTGACTGAGTGGAAACAATGCTTTCTACTTGTTAGTGTCAACAGCTTATATGCCTATGAACAGTGTATCTAAGTATATCTACTGTGAGATGTCATGAGAAGAACTTCAAATTAATAAAGCTTCTTTAGGTACTGAGGCTTGACTCAGAGATTGACTCAGAACTGGAAAGAAGTCAATCTATACTAAGAATAGATAGAAGACTTCTTAATGAAAAAGTTTATCAATCTGTTAATGTCATACAACTTTGAAGTTTATATAAAAATAGGTCAACTATTTTTATCTAAACTAATGTTCAAGATTCAGAAACTAATCAGAGAATAATAACTTTCAAAAGATATAAGTACAAACAAAGATAAAAGAAAATTAAAACATAAAGAAAACATAATTTGAATTGTTTAGTGTACAATTCATAACATAATCCCTTTCATATAGTTTATGACCCATAAACTATCTAACTACTTAGCTTGTAATTAGTAGTGTCCTTCTCTGTCTATGTTGTAGATAGCATCATTGTTGAAGTCAAATTCAAAATCAGCATCATAATCATCTGATAGATAGGCAAGTCTGGCTGAAGACAAGCAAGCATGTTCTGAGTTATTGTGAGATCTGGGAATTGTTCCATGAGGGTCTCCTTGAGCATGACAATAGGTGATAGAATGGGAAAATTGTTGGAGTTTTCCAATATGTGGGTCAATGGGGGAATTGGAGTGCTTCTGAGAAGCTCTCTGGGCCAGACAGTAAGTGGGACTGAGGGTAAAGGTAACCTTTTGAGGTTCATTGATGTGTGTAGTGGAGTTAGGTCTAGACTTGTGGCTAGACTTGGCAGTAGTGTTGGTAGGGGAGTTAGGAGGGGTTGGTAAACTGGACTCAGACTTAGAGAGTATAGTGGAGGTGGAATGAGTGGTTTGATCTCCTCCTCTGACAATAGAGGTGATCCAGTCATCTTCAAGCCACTCCAATTTTTCCAAGGTACTTGCAGAAAGTTTCCTTCACTCAATGCCTGGATAAGGATTTCTGGAGCAAAACTTGGAAAAGTGTCCAAAGGCTGAAGATTGGCAGTGGACACAGAAGTACATCTCACAGAATGTCTTGAGATGGCCCATTCCACCATATAGGCAGCAGGGTCTGTTTTGGGGTTGTATATTTGGAATACTGCATGTGGAAGGGTGATTAATTGGTTGATCATCTTGCAAAGTTGTGTGAGCTGGAGTATTGTTGCCATTTTTAGCCAATTCATCAGATTTAGCAGATTCTGACAAAAAAGCAGTAGATAGTCAATGTGACAGTTCTTGGAGGCAGCTAGGACATGGTTTAAATCTGTCTGGAGGTGGTTTACTGATTGTTGTAGGTTGTAGATAGAAGTCAGGCTCAATGGTCCTGATCTTCCAGATGATGTTGCTAATATAGGAACCTGCAGGGAGATGGTGTACCAGTTCATGAATACTGGTATCCAATTTCTTGGATTGTGTGATATAATGCTCTCTTGAAGCAGTAAACTCATTAAATGCAGCCCTGAGGGTGTGTAGCTTGCTAATAAGTTCAGGATTCCTGCTGTAACCAGACAGAAAGTCACTGGCTGTTTCCTCATGTAGAAGACATGTTATAGGGAGGCATCTTTACTACAGGGTACTGTAGCTTGACCTTGTTCAGGTCATGGCAAAGGTTCATGACTTGCTAGAGCCTTTGCTTCTGTCTCAAGTTTCAGAGAGGGAGGGTTTGAGGTAGTAGTGAGGGTGTTTTCATTGGTAAGAGTAAAGGACATGTGTCTGAGGAATGTTAGACAAGTTTCCTTTGTCTTTTATACTGTTGAAGGATTTGTTTTGCATTTTGTAAGTTTTCTTCAGATTCCCAAGAGTCCTCTATTGGACCATAGCCTTTCCAACAGATTAGGTATTCCATGTAAGTTCTAGAGCATGTCTTGCAAGGTCTATGTTTTAGGATTGCTTCAATTTCATATTCTTCTTCTCTTGAGACTAACATTTGTAGTGGATTTGTATAATGCTTACTATAAATGTTATTCTCAATGACTGGAGTGAGAAGTGAAGCATGAAACCTGTTGTGAATCTTCTATTTTGTTAGAAGCTTCAATTGTATGTTACTAGTGAGGTTTGTTTGACAATTGTGAATGGTCTTTCTCTTCTTTGATTGAGCTTCTTTGAAGCATATGGAAGAGGTAGGTTTCAATTGTCTAACCAAACTTTGTCTCCAACTTTGAATAGATTCCATGGTTTGTTTTGTCTAGCTGCTATAGTCTGTTGAGTGTATTCATATACTTCAAGTGCTGCTTCTCTCATTTGTTCTAAAGATAGAATCTTTTCATTGATCAAAGGCACTTTAAATTCTTCTTCATTATTTATGAATGCCTTAGGGTTGTAGCCTAAGATTAATTCATAAGGAGTAATTGTTCTTCCAGTATGTAGTTTAGTGTTGTGAACAAATTTGATCATGGGAAGTGCTCTTCTCCATGTGTTCAGATTCTTGGAAGTATAGACTGCAAGGTAGAATTCTATTTCTTGATCATATCATTCCATTGTTCCATCAGTTTGTGGGTGATAAGCAGTTGACATTGCTAGTTCTATATTTAGTTTCTTGTAGAATTCTTGCATGGATTTAGCTGCAAATCTAGGGTCTTGGTCTGATATGACTTTTTAAGGTGTTCCATATTTGGAAAAGACTTTCTCAATAAGGATTTCAGCAATATTATCAGACATAGCAGTCTTCTAACATGCTGTTAGTATAATCCTTTTTGTAAGTCTATAGTCCACTATGGATAAAATAGTATCAAATCCATCATCAGGGAGTAAATCTGTGATTAGATCCATTGAGATTTGACTAAATAGTCATGTTGAAGTAGGTCCTTTTATAGGTTATAAGGGTAGTTTAGTTGGATGTCAGTTAATTTTGCATTGTTGACATATGGCACATCCTGTTACAGTCTCATCTATATTTAGAGCATACTTACTCAGCATACTGTGTCATCATATGTCTCAGCCCCTTGCTACACTTTGCCTTAGTCACCCACTGACTCATCTCTGACTCAGCTCTTGTTTCACCTATTCTTAGTTTATTTCCCCATAGTATATAAACCCTAGGTAGAGCACCTGTATTCCTTATGCTTTACCAACTAGTTCTCTTCCCTTTGTCATCCTCAAGTCTTTGCCTAAGTTGCAACCTGAGTTAACTACAAAGGTCATAACACATCCTTTCACATGGTTGTGAACATATGTGTTCATTTCTGGCTAATAAACTTCTTTCTAAAGTTTCTGTAATGTATCTCATATTCCTGGATGTCCAGAAGTTGGGTGGTCATGTGCAAATTGTAAAATTTTGTGTTTGAGTTCAGAATTATCAGGAATTACAATTCTGTTTTGAAATTTAATGAAATCTTGATTGTCTTCAGTATATCTATCCAAAGTGTTTATTTTTGACTTCTTTTCAATGATCTCTGTTTTTAGGTCTTTAGAAAGGAAGTTAATAAATTTTTCTGATGGAATGGCAATAAGGTTTTCATTGTCCACTCCTTCAGATATAAGATCTGGTCTTCAGCTAAGTACATCAGCCAATACATTTTGAGATCCTGGTAGATGTTTGATGATATAATTAAACTTTGTCATATATAGCATCCATCTGGCTTGGCAATGACTAAGTTGTTGTGGTTCTCTCCACCTGACTAGGTTCTTGTGATCTGACTATATGATTACTTGGTATGGAGAGCCTTCTAAATAATGTCTCCATTCCTTGAGTGCTTTTATAATAGCAAGGAATTCTCAGTCTGAAGTATGGTAGTTTCATTCTGCAGGGCTTAGGGCTTTAGAGAAGTATACTACAGGATGTTTATCTCTAGTAGTGTCCCATTGTAGGAGAACTGCTCTGATAGCATATGCTAAAGAGTCACATTCTATTTCAAATGGTTGACTTTCATCTACCATTAACAAAATAGGGCATTTTAGAAATTGTTCTTTCAGAAGTTCAAATACTTTTTGAGCTTCTGGATTCCATTGGAGTTCCTTTGTTTTGCACATGAGAGTGTGTAGTAGTTGTGCTATTGTTGCATAGTTCTTAATAAATTTTCTGTAAAAGTTACAGAATCTAATGAATTGTCAAACATTCTTTGCAGTTTTAGGTATCAGCCATTCCTCAATTCCTTTAAGCTTGATTGGATCCATTTCAATGGAATCAGGCTTAATTATTACTCCAAGGTATTCTAGGTATTGTGTTTCAAACTCACATTTCTCAGTTTTAAGATAGAGTTTGTTATCTTGAAGTATTTTAAAGACCTTGATAGTGTATCTATTAAGTTCTTTAATTGTTTTAGTGGGTATGAGAATGCTGTCCATGTATATGATGGTTTCTCCTTTTTCAAGGGGTTCCTGAAATAGATGATCTATCATGGATTGAAATGTTGCTGGGGAGTTAGTCATGCTAAAGAACATGACTGTGGGTTCATATAGTCTATTAGGAGTATGAAATGCTGCCTTCCATTCATCTCCTTCTTGAATTCAAACATTATTATACCCAAGGCAGATGTCTAATTTTGTAAAATATTTTGCATTTGAGTTTATCTGTTACAAGGTTTCTTCTTTGACTGAGCAACACCTAAGTCAAGGCCTATCCTTGTAAGAGATGAGCAGAGGTCCTTGTCCTGTATGGGTCTGAAGGAGCTGCTCTGTTTAACCTCAGGTGGCTATTCATGTTGTCTCTAGGTGGTGAACTTGTATAGATCACACACTCTATAGGACTTGACATTGATGAGAAGCTGAGGGAAAAGCTTTCACAAGGGCAAAGAGGTGAACACCTAATGATGTCTGTCTGGGAGACAAGTAACACACATTAAGATTAGACTTGCTAATCTACATGTCCAGATGTTGTACATATACAAGTCCAAAAGACTACTTAAGGAAGTAGATCAAATGTAACCTAGAAGACAAAAACTGGGAGAGGAGCATGTAAAGAAAAGCATAGGGCATAGGACATAAAGTAAAGGAAAGGAATGCATAAGGCATAAGGCAAAAGTCTGTTGAGGTGAACATAACTGATGCAGCATAAATATGACAGAAGAGTTGAAACTTGTATCTGGTCCAAATATAGAAGTAGAGTGTCTCAAAGAAGAAAGATGAGGCCATTGGTGATTGTGATTTATGAATGTATCCCTTTCATAAATTTTTTGATATGCACTTGTGAAGTTTAATTTGTTCTTTTGGGGTAAGGTGATAGATTGGCATTTGTTTTGGAATGAATTCTTCATCTGTCTCAATTTTATGATCCCAAGGTCATCTTGGTAGCATCTTTTCTGATTCTGTTTTGTTGAATACCTTAAGAAATTTAAGAAATTTCTTTGGTACTACTTTTAAAGGATTGCATTCCTTCTTCTTAGTTTCTGTTTTATTATAAAGGTCTTGAGATGTATTATGTTTCACATTGATTTCTTCTTTGTCTATTTCTGATTTGAATTCTGAATCAATATATTCTTTGCAGTTGATATTGATGGACTGTTTTGAAATGAATTCCATAAGTCATATTGCATGGGAATCTTTGTCTCTCCATTTTAAGGTTGCCTTTTCCCAATCAATATCAGGATTACATTTTTATAACCATGTGATTCCTAAAAATAGTGGTTTTGATCCTAGTTTAACTATTTTTGGTTTGATCTATATGGTTTTGCTGTTTATCTTGACTGTAAGAATAGCATAATGAGTACATGCTGTTCCTGAATTCTTTGATCCATCAGCATTACAGATTTCTTGTTTCTTCTTAAGGGGTTTAGTTGGTAAATTTAGTTCTTGTACTAAATTTGGACTAATAAATTGTCTACTTGCTCCTGAATCTAATAATGTGTTAGTTTTGTAAGTGCTGTTGGAAGTTAGTATTTCTGTAGGAACTAAGAAACATCTTCCTTTAGAAGATTGAAGATTGACAATGTTGATTCAATCTTCTGAAGTACTTAAAAATTTCTATCATTGGAAAACTTGTCTACTTATTTGTCTTCTATCCTGTCTTTGATATTGTAGACCATAGTATTTGGATCAATTTGCCCTTTCTTTCTCTTGATGAATGTCTTCTTTCCTCCTTTGGGTAGAGGATTACTTTGCTTAGCCTTACCAATGTAGGCCTTTCTAGCTGGGTATTGTTAGGCTAGTCCTTATCACCAGTCACCTAAGCCTTGCTAGGGGGCAGCTATCTCACTAGATGGTTCACAGAGGCACTAGGATCTAGCAAGAAGGATCATAATAAGAAGGTGGCAAGGCAAGTGTCCAGTTAAGTACACTCAGAGGTCAAACTTCTATCAGTTGAGTATATGACCAATAGAAAGTTTTACTACCACACTGATCATGAACTAACGTCAATTGCAGGGTTAAAGCAAGACAATAACTCTGGATTTGAGAATATAGGAAGCTTGTACTTCTAGTACATGGGCAGCTATTTAAGCTCTACTTCTAAGGTCCTAAAGCAGTAACTATAATGAAGTAGTGCTGCATGTCTGAGAGTCAATAGAAGCATAACTACAGAGCAGAGAGATACAAGAATAGAAGCTAAGACAGAAATAGGAACAGAGACAGGAAAGGAAACTAACTAGATAAGGAAATAGTCCAAATTGGGATTCAACTGGGATACAGGAATACTAGGTGAGTAGTCTGTAAGAAGGGAGATGAGAGAGAACTATTTACAGGGTTTACTACAAGTCCATATCAGAGTGAAGTCATCCATTAGCTGAGTCAGAGGAGTAGGAGTCAGGGGACAAGCTTGAATGAGGAATGGTGGAATACCCTGTAAAGGGTTGTAGCTCTTTGGAAGAGCCTGATCCATGGAGGTAGAGCAGGCTGTGGTGTAGCAATGATAATGAGGATGACAATGAGACATCTGCAGTGACATAGGGTGGTGGATATGGCAGGGGATCAACTGCAGGTTGCATAGGCTCTGACTCATCAAGGCCAGGAATGTTGGAGTTGATGGAGAACAATGGAGGAAGCTGTGTGTGATGGGGAGGAATGGCAAAAGGGTCATTGGAGTTTGGGTTGAGGCAATAGACTTCTACTTCTTGGAAGTAAAGTCTGTGGGCAACTTCATATTTGATAATGTGGGGAATGACCTCAGGCAGATACATCATGTAGGGGTGGAGGAATACTATAGGTTCTCTGGTGTAGGAAATCATCTTCCAACCATGGGCCCAGGCAGAGTTGAAGTTGTTGTGGATAGTCTGGACATACAATCTGTCAGGATTGAAGATGTGGGTAAAGGGAGCATTCTCCCATGCAATGCATAGTATTTCAGTCATCATTCTGTCAGTTGAATAGAATTGTGGGCCAGGAGTTGGCCAGTCTTCAGAGAATAAAGATGCATGGCCTAGAAGGTGACAATTGGTGAAGGTGGCATTGTAATAGTGTGTTGATTCATTGGTTGTGTAGTCAGGATCTTGTGTGGTATGGTGGCCAGTGCTGTTGAGTCCTAATTCATGGATTAGGGTGTGGTAGATGATGTTGTAGCAGTTGCACTGAGGGTTCATAACAGGTATTGTCTGTAGAAGTATTGTTACGACCTTTGTATGAACTCAGGTTGCAACTAAGGCAAAGGCTTGAGGATGAGCAAAGGGAAAGAACTAGTTGGTAAAGCGTGAGGAATACAGGCATGGTGTCTAGGGTTTATATAGAGTTTAGGAGAAGGCTAAGAATAGGTGAAACAAGAGAACCGGGTAAGTGGATGACCAAGGCAAACTGCAGCAAGGGGTGAAACGGTAAGATGAAACGATGTGCTGAGTAACTATGATCTAAGTATAGCTGAAACCATAACAAGTATCCTTTCTTCTCACAGAAGAAACATTCTCTGTTCTTGAGAGCTGTTTGTTGTTCATTAGTGAGAACATTGTTAATAAGGTGTGATAAGGTATCACTTGTCTCTTGGATGTTTTGAGAGATTCTTGATTTGGAAGACTATATAACTTGTATGTCTTCTCTTTTATTATCTTCTTCTTCTTCATCAGAATCTGATTCATTCCCATTGTCAGAGAATTTGAGCTTGTTGATGTAGTTGGTGAGATGATCATTGTCCATATCCCACTCAGATCTTCTGTATTGAGGTAATATGGGTTGAGATTGGATGTTTTGGTATCTAGGCTGGGGTCTATAGCCTTTCCCTTTCCTTTGTCCTTTCTTCAGATAGGAAATTCTTCTATTGATGCTTGCTCTATATTCTTATTGTTCTTGAACAATTCTATAGGTGTTTCTTGCTGAGTTCTTCCATTGTTCAATTGTTCCTGTGGTTCCTCTAAGTGCTTCATGTCTGATAGGGGTGTCAAGTCCCTGTGCAAAGTATGCTTGAAGGGCCATGCTATCAGTGAGTCCTACTTGTGATGTGAGGACTAAGAGTTCTGAGATATATTCCTTGATATATCTGCCATGTTGCTTGAGGTTTCTGAGTGCTTGTTCTTCCTCAAATGTCTGTTGGACTGATATGAAGGATTGGTCAAGGTCTGCTTCAAATTGATCCCAAGTTCTTTGAGTTGTGTCTCTTGCATGCATTAAAATATAATCCTCCCTCCATGCTGATACCATCCCATAGAGTAAAGCAAGGGCATAGTTGATCCTGGAGGCATTATCTGTGACTCCATAACTTGTGAAGTAGAACCTAACAAGGGATTTCCAACTTCTATACTGAGATGGGTCTCCATAGAACCTGGTTGGCTTAGGATACTTGAAGTTTGTAGACATTGTGGTTGTTGTTGTTTGTGAAGGTGAAGGGTTTCCTGGGTTGTTTCCTGATCCTCTTGATCTGCTTCTTCCTTTTTGAAATGGATTTGATGAAGCTGATCCATCAGTTCCTCTAGTTGGTTTTGGATTTGTTGTGTATGGTAGAGTTGTTGAACTACTGGCAAAGGATTGGCTAAAAGATGAGAGTATTGATTGTGAAGCTGCTCCTGAATAGCTAGAAGCTGCTGTTTGGAATAGACTTGATGCAAGTTCTCATTCTTTTCTTTTCTCCTCAGGTGAGAGTGCAAGTCCTGAGAGTTCTTCTATGACTTCTTTGATGCTTGGTTGTCTTGAAATTGATTGCAGTGCATTAAATTCTTTTCTTTTCCTAAGTTCACTTGTTATTGGTTGGTAGTTTGAGGTTCTCTGTTCAAAGTCTTTTCTTTGGGCACTTTCAAGAATGGGATTAAGTCTATCTTTGATTGGCTTGTAGTGGCTTTGGGTGCTTTTAAGATAGGTATCATACTTGATGTTAACCTTCCATTGGTTCTCAACTCTTTGGGAGCTTCCTCTATTATCTGTATAATGCCACTCTCCTCCTTCTATTTTGAATACTGCTCCTTGGGATAAGCTTTCAAATCTGATTGGATTCACAATCTTGAATTATCCAGTTTAGATGTTCCTAAAATTAGTTTCTTGAAAGATTTCACCTTTATAGTCTGCCTATCTTAGGCCTTATGACTTTCCCTATTTATGCATCTCACAATACAAAGGTAATCTACAGTACTTAGACTTTCTTCCCTTTTAACAACTGAGTATCTACAGTAATATCTACCCTCAGTGGTACTTCTTGAAAGTCTGCTCTCTATCTGTGTATGAGGCACATGTTCCCAACAATTATAGCACTGTCAAGCCTAATCACTCTTTTATCATGAGTGTGATTGTTCACTTGTCAAATATTACTTTCATGTTAAAGCACAATCAAGTGAATTCCTTTAGGTTGTGGGACTCAACCCTCAGCTAATCTGCACTAGCTGGCAATACAAGTCTACCTCTTTTCTAGTAATAGCTTCAGAAGTAAAGGACCCAAAGCTATCCACTAGCTGCTCAAAGTAGGACCTATTATTGATCAATATAGAGCAGTTGGGACAAGGTAATGACTCTATGCTACAGATAAGAATCATTTCTACTTACTGTTATAGTGAGGCTGCTTCAGTCTGTAAGGAGGCCTGATATGTATCTGAAGATCATATCAAAGGAGACTTCTTATGTACTAACAGATTAGCTAGCTTGAGACACTGGCCTTATACCACAAGGTCAAAGCATCTCTTAGTAACCTTTCATAATCACACAATATGTCTATAACCTCAATAGAAGAATTAACAACTTAGAGAGCAATAGATATTAAAGAGAACTTATAATTTGTATTACTTTGAGTTGATAAAGACTTTTATTTGAGTCTCCACCTAACCAAGTAGAAACAATGCTTTCTACTTGTTAGTGTCAATGGCTTATATACCTATGGACAGTGTATCTAAGTATATCTACTGTGAGACATCATGAGAAGAACTTCTAATTAATAAGGTGTCTTCAGGTACCAGGACTCAACTCAGAGATCAACTCAGGGCCAGAAAGAAGTCAATCTATACTAAGAATAGATAGAAGACTTCTTAATGAAAAAGTTCTTTAACTCTGAAGGACTTCTTTCTAAGAATAGAAGAAAGCTTATCAATCCATTAATGTTATATAACTTTGAAGTTTATACAAAAATAGATCAACTATTTTTATCTAAACTATTGTTCAAGAATCTGAAACTAATCAGAGGACAATAGTTTTGAAAAGATACAAGTACAAACAAAGATAAAAGAAAACCAAAACATAAAGAAAACATAATTTGAATTGTTTAGCATACAATTCATAACATTTAATTTCTTGAATGAATTGTCAGCTTCCTTTGTCCAGTGAAAGGGGTTATTCTTTTTTTTTTTTTTTTTATATCCAAGTTTATTGCAATAGGCTAGCTACTACAAACAGGTGCACAATAGCAGTCCCAATACCAAAACTAGAAAGAAAAGAAAAGAAAGAAAGGGATGAGAGCAGAGAAGGGTAGACAGGGAGCAAAAGCTAGCAATAGTACATCAGAGAGAGAAAGAGAGAAAACTAACTTAGTCAATCAAGGGATAGAGAGTATTCAACAGAGTTTGAAGGTGAAGATGGGTAGGGAGCTGGGGAGCTAGCTACAAGGCAAGAGAGAAGAGAAAGGATCCTTCAGTGAATATCTGGAACTCCATTAAGGGCAAGTCATTCTCTATGGGTGAGGCAGCAGGTGGCGAACTCTTCTTGAGTAATGGGTCCTTGAATCTGGTTGGCAAAGGAAAAGGCCACCAGGTTTCACTCCAAGAAGTTGATGAGCCAGTAGAAACCATTTCAGTCTCCAACTGGGTAATGGAAGCAAGGGCAACCTTGGGTAAGGATGTGCTCACATGTCTTGAGGTCTTCTCCACAAGGACAAGAGGTGATGTGGTGCCCAGGGAAGAAGCACTGATGGAAGGCACCAATGGGCATGTGGTTGGTGATGCAGCAGGTGAAGCAAGCACAGAGGTTGGGATCCTTGCTCAGGGGGGATTTTAGCCAGGAACCACTATTGGCATATTTGGGCTTGAGGGGTTGAGGAGGGTCAGCTGCATTGACAACAGGGAGCCATGAGTGACTGTGATAGGAGGGATCATTCATCAAAGTTTTCCAGTGCTTTAAACACTTGGATGTATAATGGCTTCAAACAAAGCTAAGAGATGTGTGGAATGGCTGGTGCCAGTTATTGGGGATGTGCAGCAATTTTGCAAGCATGTGGGCCTGGTGGTGGATGGACCAATGGGCAGAGGAGGGGATTGACCAGAAATGGACATGATTAGATGGAGAAGAGGAAAGCCATTGCCTAAGAAGAGGGGTGATCACTATAGAGTCTGGATGAGCACTATGAGGACTATAAGTGAAAAGTCTTTTTGCCAAAGAAATAGAGTCTGTGAAAACAACTATAGAAGAGACATTCAGAGAAGAGGCAAGAGAAATGGAGGAGGAGAGACCAAGTTGCAGAGCATAGGATTCAGCATCTGAAGAAAGAACTTCCCCACAGGGGTGAATAGAAGAGGAGAGAATGTCTGAAGATGAAGAGCTGAAGACAAGAAAAGA
Organism: Podaxis pistillaris; assembly: GCA_018524465.1. Lineage (NCBI taxonomy): Eukaryota > Fungi > Basidiomycota > Agaricomycetes > Agaricales > Agaricaceae > Podaxis > Podaxis pistillaris. Next base: position 137,659 of record JAEUWN010000461.1, read on the forward strand.
GGAGGTGGCAGAAAGAGAACTATCTACTGGTGCAGAAGTGTCTGTGGCTACTACTAGAGATACAGGTGAAGAAAAGGAAAGCTCTTGAGCATGGGAGGCATTGGAAATGTGAATGGCCATTGCACCATCTTTTGATGGGTCAGGACATTTGATGAATTTGATTTGTGACTCAAACAAGTCTAGCAAGCACTGACCAGGTTTGGCACTAAGATGAAGGTGTTGAAATCAGTCCAACACCAGTTGGGCGTCAGACACAAAATCTAGCACTGTGGATCTAGTTTTAGTTGATTGCACAATGAGTGGGTCAATGTCTTGGATAAGATGCTTGAGGGGGTGAGAGGAGGGGAGAGTGTGGAAATGAAGTGAGCATCTTTTGGCTAGCTTGAAGAGGTGGAGTTGGATGGGGATGAGGCTGGCAATGGCCTCAATCCCACCTGAGGGAGTGGTTTGGAATGTGCCCATAATCCATAAGGCTGCTTGTCTTTGCATATGTTGGAGCAATTTGATGAGACCATGGTATCTTGCATTGTGATTGAACCATAAGCAGAAGCCATAGGTTGCAATTGGGACTACACATGAGCAGTAAAGGAGTCTTTTGTTTAGAGGAGAGAGACCACAGACAGAGTTGCTGAGTATATGCATGCAACGAATGGTAGAGAGAGCCTTTGTGGAGTAAAAGTGTACATGTTCCTTGAAAGAGAGGGAACAGTCAAACCAGAACCCCAAGTAGCAGAGGTAAGGTTTGGGAGTAACAATAAAGTTGTCCTTGATTTTGACTGGAGGGTTCAGCTCATTTTTTTTTTTTCATAGTTTATTGCACTAGATTAGCTAATACAAATGGGCACATGATAGCAGTCCCAAGAATGAAACTAGAGATAAAAGAAAAAAGGGGGGGAGAGAAAAGAAAAGAAAAGTAGAGATGAGAGACGATAGGAAGATCGACTATGAGATATGTGAAGAGGAGAAGAAAGAACTATGAACTAACTTAATCAATCGAGTGGAGATGGAGTGGGATAGAGAGAGGTGAAGATTTATAAGAATTCCCCCTTTTAGTGAACATCTGGGATGCCATGGATCGCAAGTCGCTCTCTTCTGGTAAGACAGTGGGTGGTGTGTTCCTCCTGCATAACAGGACCTTGAATCTGGTTGGCGAAAGAAAAAGCTGTTGGGTTGCAGTTGAGGAAGTTGAGGAGCCAGTAGAAGCTGTCACAGGCTCCCACTGGATAGTGGTAGAGGGGACAGTTGTTGAGGATGTGGTCCTGAGTTTCAAGTGCTTCTCTGCAGGGGCAGGAAGTGATGTGGTGCCCTGGGAAGAAGCGCTGTTGAAAGGCGCCAATGGGCATGTGATTAGTGATGCATTGGGTGAAGCGCACACATAGTTGGGTGTTCTTGCTGAGGGGTGAATTGAGCCAAGTTCTGCCATTGGCATACTTGGGTTTTAAGGGTTGTTCAGCAGGGTTGACAAGACAGAGCCATGAGTGGCCACTGTGGGCTGGTTTGTCCATGAGAGAATGCCATAGGGAGAGGCATTTACGGGTGTAGTGGTTGTGGACGAAACTGATGGATGTGTGGTAGGGCTGTCATCTGTTGTTGAAAACACAGAGGGACTTGGCGAGCTGATGTGCTTGGAAGTGAATCAACCATTGAGCTGCAGAGGGGACTGACCAGAAGTGGATATGGTTGGAGGAGGAGGAAGAAAGCCATTGCCATATGATGGGAGTGACCATGATGGCATCTTGATGAGCACTGTGAGGGCTATAAATGAAAAGTTTTTTAGCAGAGGAGATAGAGTCTGTGAAAACTATTATAGATGAGAAATTGCAGGATGAGGCAAGAGAGATAGAACTAATTAGTCCAAGACAGAGAGTGTAAGATTCAGAATCAGATGATAGAACTTCACCACAAGGGTGGACGGAAGAGGATAAAGTGTCTGTAGAGGAAGAATTAAAGATGATGAAAGCAGAAGTGGCAGAAAGGGAAGGGTCAGAGGGAACAGAGCCATCTGTAGCTACAACTAAAGAAAGAGGAGAGGAAAAGGACAAGTCTCAGGCATGGGAGGCATTGGTGAGGTGGACAGCCATAGCACCTTCTTTCGAAGGGTTAGGGCACTCAAAGAATTTGATTTGGTCACTAAACAAGTCCAGCAGGCACTGGCCAGGTTTGGCATATGGATGGAGGCACTGGAACTGGTCCATGACCAGTTGAGTGTCTGAAATGAAGTCAAGCACCATTGAGTGCTGTTTGGTAGAGTGGGCATCAAGAGGGTTGACATCTCTTGTGAGGAGTTTGAGGGGGTGGGAGGGGGGGAGGGTATGGTAATGGAGAGAGCTCTGTTTGGCGAGTTTGAATAGGTGGAGATGAATGGGTATGAGACCCATGATGGCCTCGACCCCACCTGTGGGGGTAGTGTGAAACGTGCTGGTGATCCAGAGGGCGGCTTGTCGTTGCATGCGTTGAAGGGACTCTGGCATTGTGGTTGAACCAGAGGTGATATCCATATGTGGCTATAAGAACCATACAGGATCAGTAAAGGAGCCTCTTGTGGAGGGGGGAAAGACCGCAGACAGAGTTGCTGAGCATGCACATGCAGCGGACAGTGGAGAGTGCCTTAGTTGAGTAGAACCAGACATGTTCTTTGAATGTGAGGCCTCTGTCGAACCAGAAGCCAAGATAGTGGAGGAAGGGTTTGGGAACAATGGTAAGGGAGGGGTCTATGACGACGGGGGGGTTGGGGTCACGAGAGGGACAGCTGGAAAAATGGAAGGCTTCAGTTTTGTCTCTTTCAAGGATAAAACCTAAGCAGAGTAAGTATTCTTCAACCGATTTGTAGACCTGCGATAAAAGGTGGCAGTTAGTGTCAAATGAATCGGATTGTACTAAGATAAGACTGTCATCTACAAAAGAGACAATCTGGCATCTGGGGTCATTAGTGAATTTGTACAGAAAGGGGGAGAGGGAAAGGGCAGTGAGGATGGGGGAGAGAGCAGAGCCTTGACCAACTCCTACTGATGCAGGGAATTTGGGTGATAACTTGTTGTTCCAAGAGTAGGTTGTATACCTGTTTTGGAGGTAGTCAGTAAAAAAAGCGACTAGGTTAGAGTTAAAGCCATGGCACTTGAGGATAGAACAGAGGATGGAGTGGTTGGTGGAAGGGAAGAATTGAGCGACATCGAAAGCAATGACACTAGATTTGAGTTTGCAGCGCCAACTGGAGTGTACAAGGTGAGTGACATACATGCCAGCATCTTCAGTTGAGCACTGGATGATGCCACTGAATTGGAGGGGGTGGACAAGATTGAGTTGGGCAGCCTCAAACTGCATTCTTGTGGAAATCATCTTTTCAATGAGTTTTCCAAGGGTGTTAAGGAGGACGATGGGGAACATTTTGGGGGTGGAGTAATGTGGTTTATTGGGTTTGGGGATGATGACGGAGGTGGAATTTTTGAAGTGTTCCAGCCATGTGGAAAATTTGATGCATTTAGATGTGAAGAGGAGGAAGTTGGAGTGGATGGTATTGTCAGCCATCAAGTGTTTGATGTGGGCCCACGAAAGATGATCAGGGCCTGGAGCTGAGGCATTGGCACAAGGTTTGAGGGCGTCAAATAGTTTGGTGCTCAAGAAGGGGGGCCACTGGCACTCGGGTTGGGTGTCAATAGAGTTGATGGCACTAAGGTTGACTTGTCGATCCACAGCAGAGTTGTAGGAAGAGTCAAGCATGTGCCAGAGGTCATCTAGCTCGTTGCAACTCTTCCTGTTGAAAGTGATAGATTGGGAGGGTGGAAGGTTTCATTTTCTGACCCAGGACATGAGGTCCCAGGGATGATGGTTTTCTTCAGCTATGTCTTTGATTTTCTGGTCAAAGAATGTTCATTTAGCTTGATGGGTTGTGCATCTGAAGTGGGTCCAATTCGCTTTGGTCTTACAAGATTGGAATGTGCAAAGGGCAGAGGAGCACTGGGGTGTCCACCACAGTTTGGATTTGGCACAGATTTTGACCTGTTTTGCATTGTTGAACCATTCTTGAGAGATGATTTGAGACATGGTGTTGGCATAGGAGTGAACGTCGTCACTGGAAGAGAAGGAGGCAGGAATGTTTCATAGGCAGAGAGTAAGGGAGTAGAGGAAGGTGGCTTCTTCCTCAGAATCTCATGGGATGGTGAGTTTCTTGATGTAAGGAAGGAAGGGGGAGGGGATGGGAAGATTGGTGAGGAGGGGGCAGTGGTCAGATTTGAATTGCCAGTTGTCATGTATTGAGTGGACTGGGCTTGGTTGAGAGGGGTTGTCCACCATGAAGATGAGATCTATGACTGAAGGGTGTTTGTTAGCATCGAAAGGGATGTGTGTATACTTATAGACATCTGGAGTAGAGAGAGTGAGACCTATATCGTTCATGATGTCGGTCAGTAGGTCACCACAAGCAGAGTGATGGAGGATGTGGTCGTCCCATTCTGGTGAATGGGTGTTGAAGTCGCCTCCTGCACAGATAATGTTACTGGGGAGGAGGTGGGATCGGGATTCAAGGTACGTTAGGGAAGAATTGTCAGAAGGGTCAAAATAACAATTAAGGAAATATAATTTCCCAGTGGGGAAGGAAAGTGAAATTACTTGAAAATTGGTCAAAGATATGATGTCTGGGTGAGAGGTAGGTAAGAGGGGTTTACAGGAGTTACAAATGAAAGTTGTGACTCTAGGGTGGTCATTGTCTGGTATGAAGATATGCCAATTGGGATTATAGTTAGTACCTTTGTATGGAACTCCTTCAGAGTTATCAGATGACGGTATGTTGTGAATGGTTCAGAAAGAGGGTTCCTGAATGCATAAGATGAGAATGTCTTTGAAAATGGGTTCATTCAAAAGAATCTCGACGGTGTTGAAAGAGTGGTGGACATTGAAAAATAAAATAGGGATCGAAGAAAGAAAAGCAGGGTTGTGAAGGGGTCCTTTAGACATTCACAGCTCCCGAGTTGAAATCATGGTGGTTTTTCTCTGCCTTAAGCTCTTGGAGCTTTTTTGAGATCCATTCTTGATTGAAACAATGTCAGAAAAATAGGCACTTGTCGCTATTCACGTGATGGTCTTTTGAGTCACATGAAAGGCAGGCAAAAGAGGTCACGTGAGGGCACTCTTTGATATTAGTGGGGGTGGTGGGGCATGGCTTCAGGCTGGTTTTGCCATGGCAGCAAAAGCCATTGTGGTGATGGTTCTCAGTGTGGTGTGGGTCACCACAGATGGCACATCTGGGATTACGCACTTTGCATAAATGGGTCAGGTGACCCCATTGCCAGCAGCAGTTGCAAAGAGGGCTGGCAGTCCTCATAGTGAGGGTTCAGCTCATGAGAGGGATGGCTAGAGAAATGAAAGGCTTCAGTTTTCTCCCTTTTGAGGGTGAAGCCCATGTCAGTTAAGAATTGTTCACAGGCTTTGTAGACCTGCACTAGTATAGTACAGTTATTGTCAAATGAGGGTGATTGTACAATAATGAGTCTGTTGTCAATGAATGAGACTATTTTACAGTGAGGATCATTTGAGAATTTGTACATAAATGGAGAAAGAGAGAGAGCAGTAAGGATAGGAGAAAGAGCTGAGCCTTGACCTACACCTACAGAAGCAGGAAATCTAGGTGAAAGTTCATTATTCCAGGAGTAAGTAATATAGTGATCTTTTAAATAATGAGAGAAAAAATCAACTAAGTGAGAATTGAAACCATGTCTTTTGAGAACAGAACAGAGTAAAGAGTGGTTGGTGGAAGGAAAAAATTGAGCAACATCAAATGCAATGACACTTGTCTTGAGTTGTTTTTTCCACCCTGTACAAACAGGGTGGGTGACATGGACACCAGTGTCTTCAGTTGAGCACTGGATGATTCCACTGAATTGGAGTGGATGGACTAGATTAAGTTGAGCTGCTTTGAATTGCATTCATTTAGAGATCATCTTCTTGATGAGCTTTCCTAGCATATTAAGAAGGATGATAGGCCTGAACATCTTTGGGGTCAAGTAGTGTGGTTTGTTTGGTTTAGGGATGATAACTGAAGTTGAGTTTTTGAAGTGTTTTGGCCATGTAGAGAATTCAATGCATTTGGAAGCAAAGATGAGGAACTTGTTTTGAAAGGTGTCAGAAGACATGAGGGTCTTGACATGGGCCCATGAAAGGTGGTTGGGTCCAGGGGCAGAGGAATTGGCACACAGTTTAAGGGTGTCAAAGAGCTTGGCATTAGAGAAGGGAGGCCATGGGCACTCCAGCTGAGCATCAAGAGATTCAACTGTAGTTAAATCAATTGAGCAGTTATGGGTGGAGTTGTAGGAAGAGTTGAGAGTATGCCAGAGGTCTTCCAGCTCATCACAACTCTTCCCATTGTATGTGATGGACTGGCATGGGGGGAGATTGCATTTGCCAATCCACAACATTAAGTCCCAAGGACACTCATCCTCTTGTGAGATGTCAAGAATCTTTTAGTCAAAGAATGCTCTTTTGGCTTTACATGTGCAGCAATGAAATTTAGCCCAGTTGGATTTGGACTTGTGTCATTTGAATGCATTGAGAACATCAGAGCATTCTCAATTCCACCAAGGTTTGGATTTGGTGCATATCCTGACCTTAATGGTGTTGTTCGACCATTCTTCATGTATTTTTTTTTTTCATAGTTTATTGCACTAGACTAGCTAATACAAACGGGCACACGATAGCAGTCCCAAGAACAAAACTAGAAATAGTAGAAAAGGGGAGAAGGAAAATGGAGAAGAAGTAGATATGAGAGGTGATATGAAGATCGACTCCAAGATGTGTGGAGAGAAAAAGAAAGAACTAACGAACTAACTTAATCAGTCGTGAGAGGGGGTGATGGGAAGTAAGGGAAGAAGATGAAAGAATGAGAAACCCTTTCTAGTGAACGTCTGGGATGCCATTGATGGCGAGTTGCTCTCTTCTGGTAAGTTGGCAGGTGGCATGTTCCTCCTGTGTAATAGGTCCTTGGATCTGGTTGGCGAAAGAGAAGGCAGTGGGATTGCAGTCAAGGAAGTTGAGAAGCCAGTAGAAGCCATCACGGGCTCCTACTGGGTAGTGATAGAGGGGACATTGGTGGGGAATATGGTCCCGTGTTTCAAGCGCTTCTCTGCAGGGGCAGGAAGTGATGTAGTGTCCTGGGAAGAAGCACTGTTGAAAGGCGCCAATGGGCGCATGATTGGTAATGCACCAAGTGAAGCATGTACAAAGTTGGGCATTCTTGCTGAGTGGTGAATTTAACCAAGTTCCACCATTGGAGTACTTGGGTTTTAAGGGTTGTTTGGCGGGGTTGATGAGATGGAGCCATGACAACTGGCACTTTCCTTTCTCAGTAACCACCACCAACATCTTAGTGGACAGGTTATTCATAGCACAAGGAATACATTTTTCAGTACTAAATCACTATGGCAGACTCTAAAGGTCCTTCTGGAGCCTCTGGAGTTCTGCAGAAAGCTGCTTCTCACATCCTTCGCTGCCACCGCTCAAGTGCTAGTTTAGCACCCTCTTCTACCCTCCCTCGGGCTGCCTCTGAGGGGCCATTCACGGAACTTGCTGGCCATGTTTCATTCATTCACAAACCTCCATCCCTGACCCCTTCCCTAGGCACTAAACGGTCGATCTCCACCAACCAATTTCTCTCTAACGAGATCAAAAAAAGCCTCAAAGTCCATGATGAAGATGACGCCGCTTCCATCAGCCATTCCAAGGAAGAAGAAGAATCCGAAGGCCTCAGTACACCCCGCTCCATCCACCCTTCTATCGCGCCAATATGTGAAGAAGAAAATCATCAGCTCTCTCCTGAACTTGCCCCATCGTCACATCGAGTTCTCACTGAAGCACAAGCAATAGCTGCTTCTCATGGCTTCACTTCTCCCACTCCAGGGGCCTGGGACGAATCCAAACCCACCGACCCCCTCCCTTCTCTCCCAACCTTTACTCCCATCTCCCCCCCGACTACCACTGCACAGCCACATGAGGCAGCGCCCATGTCCCGTGGAACGGATTGGTCATCAATCCGTGACCGTATCTTTGACACCATTTGTGACATCGATGTCACAGACACAAACAACCTTGAAGGACTCAAATTTGCCTCCTCCCTTTTTGGCTTCCTCGTCCATTACCTTTCCCAATGGGCACAAACGGATAATATATCTAAATTCGGGGAATTTGAGGGCACAATGCACCTCATTGATCTCCTACGTACAATCGCACACTCTGAACAAATGCATAACTTATCCGTCCCTTATGAAGACCATCGCTTAAGTCTTCATCAATTCATCTCCATGCAGTTCCCCCCTCCTTTCTCTTCCCCCACTCCTTCCCCCATGAACACTCAACAATGCAAAGAACGCCGGGCTGAAAAGGCACCGGCCATGTCCTCCCCCTCCCCAAAAGACACTTCTGGATATCTCCAGGGCTCTTCCCCTATTCCTCCTTCTGACGCTACTGGGAATCTCCAGAGC
>JAEUWN010000460.1:0-32521 GCA_018524465.1 Podaxis pistillaris
CTGTGTGGAGATTCTCACGTCAATAGCGGGGGTTGAGTGAGAAGACAGTGTGACAACACTTTGGCGCCTATCACCTGTCATTTGTGCCTGTGCCACCATCCTACCTGTCCACTCCTGGCCTCTCGTACTTCCATAAGTTCATTGGTTCACTCTTCACGCCATCACCTCTATACATGACACCTCTCCCGAGTCGATCCATATTCGTACCAGCGCCGCCATCTGCTGTATTTGCCGCATCATCAATCATCTCGGCATCCTAGCATCTTCATGCCAATGTTCGAGTTCATACCTCGCACCTCTGTTTAAGACGGCTTTCCGTTTCCAGTTCAACATGTCTCTGTAGGTCTTCCATGGTGCTTGGGTGCGGTGTTACTCGTGTGGGAGGTTAGCTACGTCAACTTTGCGACAACGACAGTATGTAACCGTGCCATGTTCTTTTTCGTTCAAAAGTTTTACTTGAAGGGTTTCTCGCAATTTTACTTCAAGCTTTTGAATATTTGCTTGATGAGATGAATGGAAGCCAAGGGACGAGAAATGCCGCAACCCCGAGGAGCCTTCCCCCTCCGGCACAAACAGCTTCTCCAGCGACTCCCCCAACCTTCACGTTCCTCTCCACCATCAAACCCCAACACCAGTTTTATAACGAAACAGTCTGTTCCCGAAAACTACTAGAAACCGCTCCCAGGTCCCCTGCTGCAATGGCACATCGGCCTCAATGTTCCTGCTCAAGGACGAGCTCACGCAAACGACATTACGGATCAACTCGGTACACCAGGTCGATGTGTTTGCGGCTGCTGGACAGGATGAGGAGGACACAAAGGAATGAACCACCGCGGTATGTGCCCGCGTTGACCTATCGGGGTCACCAAGTTCGTCTGATGAAGCAACAGATACGCCCAGTCCTCTTTCTCTGGCGACGCACTTGCCTGCTCCTTCCACCTACACCAGACTCCGAAGCCAGCTTTCTCCAGACGTATTTCTTGCATAACCACACGGTGTCTATTATCGACGAGGACAACCTGCAGATACAACTGTACAACAAGGACGATCAGTATGCTCACACCTTTGCGTTGGAAATTGTATTCGAGGTCATTACGCAGCTCAATCCACCATCCCAGGACTAAATCATCATTTCCCTATTAAAAATCAAGTTGCTTCCAATGTCTTCGATGAGCTAAACGAGCTCGCCGATTTCATGGCAACTGTCTCGGCAGGCAAGGGGAAAGCTGCAAGGGCGTCCTTGAGAACCTCACTGTTGACGACGCTTGCATAAAGTGCTCCTGGTGCCGAAGAATGAGCTGATCAAGCGAAGTTGCAGAGTAGGCCCCACAGGCTGTGGACCAGCCCGAATATCATCTGTGGAAGAATTGAAAGGGGATCAAGGCTTGGGTGGAGAGCGATGGGAAGGACAAGTTGATTGAGAGGCTTAGGGAACAAGCGAGGGGGCCGAAGATACCCGAGGGGGTGAGGAGGTGTTGACGAGGAACTGACGAAATTGCAAGAGCTCAAACCTGCTACAGGAGAGGCGAACAGCTCGGCTTGGCTGACTCGGGTATGTTTTCATAATTTCTTATGTTCTCCCTTTCTAATCCATCTTACAGATATCATTGAGCCAACTACACGTTCAAAAGCCGTTCATTCACACATGCGGAACATGTCCTCAGCAAAGATCGCTAGGGGCTCGGGGGCGTCATGGCCCATGCTCAATTTCCTGCTGCCGGCAAGATCCGTGCGATGATTTTTGTCGGGCCGCCGGGTCTTGCTGCCAATCCATAAAACAGCACGGCGCAGATGGTGCTTATGCACACTTTCACGTCGAACTTACCTCCATGCTCGACTATCCCCTCATTTACCACCCCCAATTTCCCCAAGAGCTCTGGCAATAAGGCACACGAATGTGAGCTAACACTCGAAGAAGTTATTCCACGCCTAGAGGAAGGGTTGAACAGGCCAGAAGACGAGAAGAAGACGCTGGAGGCAGAGGATCTGAGTGCAGACACGAGTGTGAGCGCCACTCCTGTTTTCCAGGTCAGAGAGAAGAAAGGAAACCTACTCGAGCTCGATGAACTCAATTTCTCGGGACCAACCAAAGGTGGCCTCCTCGATGACCAGACACATCCAGTAACGAGTCTCTAGCCGTTCCCGGCATGAAGACCGAACCGGTGCAAGTTCCCCTATAACAAGTCGCCGCTCCTGACCGTCCTCAGGTCAGAGGCGTCATCAGCCCCCCACCCGCCGAATCCAGTTCCGAGGGCGCAGAAGGGGACCTCTCCTCTAGTCCAAATTCCCCTTTGAACTCGGGGTCCAGTTCTGGTTCAGGCATGATGCCCGTCGATCCACCTCCCCAAACCAAAACACGCCGACTCAAACGGAAAGGAAAGGACACCAGAAACAAGGTAATCAAGAAAGCTACTGCACGTAGTGGCACCCCGACATCTAGTGTCGCTCCTCAGGAGAACTTGAAGGATAGGGAAAACTCATTTGTTATCAACGTCAAGAGTTGCCCGCTTTGGAGTTATCGCCCGAGGATGAATTCGAAGGCGGAGATGGATATTATAACATGTATCGCTGTTGGCGCGTCGCAGGGTTGGAATCGGGTGGATCGGATTGTGATGAGGAATTTTGCAACTGCTAGTCAGGCGCAGAGGAAGTGGTATAATTGTCAGGTTGGACGAACGTGTGTCGACATATCCATTATTAACGTAGCTGTGTATTTCGAGACTAACATGAGAGCTATGCGCTCGGCAGGCCCCAACCGTTCCTTGCATTTACCTCCTCAGCTCCCGTTCCGTGATCGACTCTCGGTTTACCTGGACAATAGAATAGCTGTTGATACATATGGCATACCTTGTAAGCCTTCAGCTCGCCTGTAGGTGTAGTAGCAGTCAGGGCTAATATACTCCCTCACCTTTCAAGGCGGGCGGGCAGTCCACTCTGTCAATGATGAGTACACTTGTTCATAGGTGGGGGAGGTGGGATACGGAGAGCGTGAGACCAGTTTCAACATGACTCCGTGGTAATGAGCTCATGGGTCGGATCGACACATACTTACCGGAGGGTGCATCCTGGTGCTTTGAGGGCCCCGAGCGATTGAAAATGTACGTCAGTCAGGTAACCGAAGAACACAAGTCGCACGGCCACATCTATTGCATCTCGATGACACAGCGTCTATTTGGTCCAGCTACAACATGGGATGTTCATTGGCTGAGGTCAACGCCTGGGTGGCATCAAGAGCCGGATCGCCGTCTCCGATAGCTTGTTTTATCTCTTGCCTTATGTGGGCATTTATTCCTGTGAGCATAACCTAGTCTTTTCTTCCCTTCCTTTATTCTGCTACAGCAGATAATCTCCGATGAGTGAATAGATATTTGAGACAAACTAGACAGTAGTTTCGGTGCGCTGTCACTATCTGAGCACGCGAAACGAAGTCGAAAATATATGTATAATCTTGGAAAAGATGTATTCTGCTCACAAATCAGTAACGAGAGATGAGGACAACATGGTACTCACAATTACAATACAATAGTTATTAGGTTGAAAAGTAGAAGCCATGCCAGGTAATGTGGTATGTCAGGTAGATGAAAAACACCGGGTTCCTCGAGTCAGGTGCAGATATGAGGATTCCAAGGAGCAGATGGTGACCCGCAAGCAAGTCGCCACGAGGGTCAGAGGGCAGCAGGAGAATGGCATCATGAATAACAGTGTTGGACCTCACGATACGGCTAACGACGTCAAGGACCCATTCCTCCGACGAGAATGTCAGGTTGAAAGTTTCGGTGGCGGACCCGAGATCATGGCAGTCCTAATCTGGATGCCCGACGAATATCCAGTTACCAACGCACGACTATCAAGTCCCAGAAAACAAATCGGGAGATTAATAAGAGCCCCCCGTAACAGTGTCGATCCACACAGTTCTGGTAGCACCCGAGGGCGGGCGGGCGGGTGCGTGGAGGCCTCGCGTTGCAAGCGTTACCTTTGCCATTCGAAGTAGTGGATAATAACATTCACCTGGCACTCATTATTGTCACAGGAAATATCGGCAAGGGAATCTCACACACAGCGCCAGAAATCCATGGTATCCTTGAACTTCGAACTCCACCACGAACTGACCAGAAGGCAGTCATGATCCTGCTCGATTGGTCCCCCGGCTCTCCCTGGCCAAACCTGTCCCTCAACGTCCTCATTCCTGTACTCCGGATAATTCACCGCTCCCACCTTACCAGCCCAGTTAAAGTTGACCACCATAAGCTCTGCCCGATTTCCACGAAGATAAATTGCTCCTGTGTTGGGCTCCAGGCGAATCATGATATTAACTGGTCTCAGATCACCATGCACCTTGCCGCCCTCCTCTAGAATACCAAATATGTCATGCAATGATTTCCGAATAGCCTCCAGGCCGGTGGCATCGAAGGGGAATTCAAATAGTTCGAAAAACATTTTCCACAGTGGAGAGTCAAGGAGTTGCATAGCATATGCCTTCGGGTTATGCTCGCAATCAGAAGAGCAATGACCATAGAACTTTGGGGCATAATTCCTTTGAGCAAGCATTTCGTGAACGTCCGGTCCGTAATGTCCCTCAACCAGTTTAACCAAAGCTGGAGTGCCTGACAAAGAAGCTGCAAACATGTGATCTGTTGTTGTGCGTCGAAAGGGGCCCTCAAAGGTGAGATGCGAGCCTTCGGGGAAGGAGGGGGCAAAACTCCAATGTGTGTATACTCGAGGTGTGCCGGGCGGGAAGGATGGCATCTTCCCATGTTTTACCAGCCTAAAGCCCCGATGTTAGAATAGGCATAAAGGATCATTGGACGCACACCGTTTTAGGCTGATGATGCCCTGCGATAAAGCGTAAAGAACTTGGGCGACTTTCTCTTCTATGTTAAAGTCAGCCATCGGTTCCACCATGAGTTCTTTCGACCTCAACGCTGTACGATAGTGTTATGGCCATCAAAAAATCCTCCGGAAACCATGAGATCAGTTCCTGTCCAACGCCAGGATAAATGAGCACCAATTTCAATATCGACACGGACCAACGCACCGGCAACGGAAACCAAGAAAGCTGGCGCTCCCTGTCTTAAGAACCTCACCCCTCGCTCCCGGGCTTTTCTCGTCTCTTTTGCAAGCACACTTTCATCATTGCTGTTGTTGCCCTTGCCACTGGCTCTGCCTTCTCCATCGCACTTCGAATGCAAGCGATTCACAGCAATATCGTAGTCTCGCACCAGTTGCATATATGGGTCACCGCCTGACCCTGGTTCCGCCTTCACCTCCCACAATGCGAGCACAAGGTCACCCTTCACCAAAGCACCATGCGCTGTAGCCGCGGTGCTCTCATCGGGTGAACTTAGGTGATACTGTTCCCAGAAATCCACCCCATAAAGTTCCTTGGTGCTGTTGAAAACGATGCTCGCTCGGATCGCCCCTGAGGGGGGATCAGCCATCGAATTACACAACTTCCTAGCTGCTTCCCTGGCCATGTGTGCATCGCTCGCTGTCCCATCTCCTTTTGGAACCCGCGCCAAGTAATTCCTTCTGAAACCATGAAAGACACGATGCAACAAAAGAAGCGATAGACCATTGGCTGTCTGTGGCCGGCTGCACAGGAGAACGTTGTCGGGCCAGGCGTAGGGAGAAGGTGGCGGAACGGGAGGGGCTATCCTGGGCTGAAGGGCTGCGCAGAAAGACTCGAATTAGGAGTTCCAAAAGGCCCAGGGATATTCCGCGGTTTTGTTGTGAACCTCAGAAATTCAAAGGACTCAACAACTGCGACTGGCCTTGATTGAGGACTGGTAAACGCACACGGAATGCCATTTTCTCTGCCGTGGACCAAGTTCTTTGAGGATCTTCCTTAGCCAGTGATGCCAGTATTTCTCATCGCATCAAGATCGACATGAAGTGCTGAGTGCCATCAGCGCCATTCAACTCGTCTTCATGGCAGATATGAGCTTAAGGATAGCGTCAACGGCAGAAATGATAGAACTGTCGAGGTCCTGGTCCTCCTTCTGCCTCTTGTTGGGCATGCATGGGCTGTTATTGCTTGATCGTTTCCTCAAGATGGTCGACGGTGGGTTGTTTCACGAGTGTTTCATGTGAACCTTGAACTCGCGGGCCGTTGCCAAACAAGCTCAAGCCGCCAATCTACCATAATCGAAAGCTGAACTGAGAGCTCTTGGAGGACTCCAAATTGTCCCTATAAGCGTCATATCCCTGATTTTGGGATTTTGGGATTTTCTGTCGGTACCAGATTTTGGGTTGTCGACGATCTCAGACGTTGCTCTGACAAAACAGTGTACCTATACATAGTGTTTGCTGCCGCGAGGCGTGCCGTCCTTGCGTCCCGACGATCATCCGTCCCCCTCCCAGGATCCATGTGCCAATCCTCCAACAAGGTTGAATAGATTTACGCTCCCAAAACCTCGGAATTAATGCAACTTTTCTTTGACCTTGACTTCTCCAAAAACATATGCATGTTGGACTTTGACTGCGTAATGACAATGATGACGTCTCCTTTGGCATACTTTAGCGTTTCTCTTGCTTTAAAATCATATTCGCGCGATTTAGAAAGGGAAACTTGCCAGAGGTACATCTCAGCATCTCCCAAAGCCCTTTCACTAACATCAAGCGTTGTACATACACGCAAATACGGAGTGGGATAAGCACCTAGACTTTGGGTGATAGTGACTGGAGACCAGATGTATGTCTTGTGACGAGGTCGATGAATGCTGAACTCAAAAGGGACGACACAAGAATAGAAGATATGGGGTATTTTACACACGGAGATGCTTAGGACATGTTGACGGGTCATAGAATGGAAGGGCAGATTTTATGCAATGGGAAAGCGTTCAGGGCGAGGGATCGAGAGGTCAAGCCAACCACTAGACTTTGTTGCCCAAACACTGATGCATAAACAACGTTATTTCGAGTCTCTCGGACCATACTGCCTCTTCTCTTTCCCCTCTCTAGATTTTTACGGTCAGATTTCTTAATTAATGACTATTCAGGAATTGAGCGATGTCTATTAGAACGCAGAGGTGTGCTGGAAACACAAGAGCATAACTCCAGGTACTGAGTTCACTCACATCGATCCAAGCTCCCCCAAAGGAATCTTGACGCTCGTATTCGGCGCGGCCCCTTGTCCATACACCTGCATATGGACCTTGTGATGAAGTCCAGTGCGTTGGCGCAGTCATAACATCAGACTGGCCGACTCGAAGGGAAGCGAGCGAGGAAATGCGGATGCTGGTGGTTAGACTGGCAAGAATCATCCTATCAAAGTCGTGAGCGCAAGCTTGTCATTTTGCGCGATATGCCGGCGGAAAAAGGACCTTCGCTCTCCCTGCGACGACGACACAGAAAACGACGTGCCCGCTCTGCACGCCTACATTCCCATTTCCAGCGAAGTTGTTTACCTAGTGGCGCGTATAAAGCTTAGCCACCACGTTCGATTTTTTGTGGGGTTTTCATACGCTATGGGATGTTGGACTTTGCACAGACCAAGGGTAAATCGCGCAGTGGTTGGTCTGTGCGGGGAACGTGATCGGATGCTTTTATCCATGTCATCAGGTTTGACGCTAGCCTTATGTGATATGAAGTGTATTCATGAATCGAAAAATGAATGGAATTCTGAGGATTGATGATGGTTGTAGTTTGAATGAATGGTACGCTATAGTACTCATGGCCCCGATAACACGGCCAGCCTCCAGGGTTCCGAGTGCACCAGTAAAATTCGATCCGGATGCGCGCCATCAGGTTCTGGTTGATTTCGTGATCGGGTTTGACGGGTGGTCGTTTTGGGTCATATATGTAGTTGGATGGTCGAACTGATGCACAGAAGGGAGGGAGAGGGCATTGAGCACAAATCGAAGACATAATACGACTGTGGCCAAGAAGCTAGAATAATGAGAGCGAGACCTTGGCATTGGCAGTTAATTCGGGAGATGAGACTGGAAATGAGGGCTGTTGTCGCCTAGAGGGGCCAAGATAAGGGGATAACGTGACAGATGGTCTTGGTCCTTGGTGTCTCATGTGCCATGTCCAAGGGAGAGCCCGGTGAGGATTGCCCGTGGACGCTGGGCTTGGAGCAGAATGAAGGGCAAAGTCAGGCCGTAGACGTCAGAAAATACGTGGTGGCGGTGTGGAGGGAGCGAGGAGGGAGGAGACGCTGGACTGCCCGTCCGGGTATTGTGCGGAAAAAGGGTATCACGAGAGACAAGACAAGCCAAGAACAGGTGGCTGCCCTGGACGAAAAACCAACGGAGCTAAAAAGCCAGCCAAAACACTCCATCTAGCACGTTGTCTCTCTCTTATAACCCCTACTCTCCCTTGCTTCCGTACGCTCCTTACCTTCATGCCCAGTCGACTCTCAAAACTCGTCGCGCTCACTGCATTTGCAGTCGCTGCAGCTAATGCCCAGATTACTGGCACTTTCCCTGCTACCCCTTTGGCTTCCAAGACCACTTATACCTACCCCACTGGTATTGTGAGTCTTCCTCTGACATCCGCCGCGCCGTGTACTGATGAAGACTGCAGCCGTATAAAGTCGATACCGACACTGGATTGATTCGCGGACAGCAAGCTGGGTACAACCAGTGCAACTCGACCACAGAGAACCAGGAGTCGCTCTGCCAGACCTCCTTTATCAACAGCATTGACGACTTTTGCCTGTGGGCCCCTATCGAGCCGAACAGCGTCGTGGGTGATGTCGAGGGCGAGATGGTGGCTTGGTGCACCAAACCTGGCCGTGGAACCCGTTTGATCCCTGATGGCGCTCTACACGGCGTGCAGTTTATGAAAACCCCTGATTACGTGCAGGTCGTCGGCTTTGTGAATCAGGAGTTGATCAACATTGCCGCAGGTGACTGGGGAGGTGAAATGGACCCCCATGGTGCTGATTTGCGCGGCAATCCCATGGGTGGCATCATCTTCTCCCAGGGTTTCAACGGGCAGTGGACTCAGGTTCATGAATGGCACAAGTAAGCAGGAGACGGTTCATTCCTAGTCGGCGTGTTAATTCTTGTCTATCCAGCTTTATCGGAGGAAATGCCTTTTGCCTCAAGGCCTGTGACCCCAGCAAGCCCGACGACGCCCGCTTCTGCGAGCACAAGCTCGATCGTATTGGCTGCGCCTACAACGCCCCCAATAATGCCCGCAATGGTACCTTTGAGTCGTGCGAAGGCGAGAACCAAGACTTCCCTGGCATCTACACTGTGAACGGCCAGGTCATGACCTACACACAGCCTCCTGAGCACCTTGGCCCTATTACGACCATGCCCTACACTGCCCGTGTCCCAGCGTCGTCCAACTGTGTGACTCACACCAGCTCTGCCATCTACACTGGGCTGCCCAAGGTTGCTGAAGCGGAACCTTCGCCTGCGGGCGCGACTGGATCTGCCTCAGCCTCAGGCGGTGCATCGTCTCGTCCCACCGGAAGTGCGACTGGAACTGCTGCGGGCGCGGCAAACACGTCGAATGCAGGGTCGAAGGCTGGGGTTGGGATGGGATTGGTAGCGGTGATGGTGTCTATGATTAGTTTCTTGGTAGTTTGATAAGATTGTCATATATATTATAACACGATCACATATCATATACCCTTTCTCTTCTCAACCATGTCTACAAAGTTCAAACGTGCCCTCAAGACCGCCGCACGCCTCCCTGTCAAGGCTGCAAGAGGCTCTCGTAGCTTCACTCCTGTACAGGGCGAGCTCCCCGTTGTCGTCCTCCGTGTCCACGTCATTGGCTGCTCTGACCTCGTCGCCAAAGACAAAAATGGCTTCAGTGACCCGTACGTCCCCCACACAAATCCCGGCCCACACCCGCTCACATCTACCCCAGTTTTGTCGTCGTCTCTGTCCTCAATGCCCGCCAGCAGACTCCCGTTGCCAAGCGTACCCTCAACCCGACATACAACCCCAAGGATGCCACCTTTGACTTTCCCCTCTACCTCTCCAATGCAGACAAGCTCGGCGCCCTCGAACTCGTCGTCTGGGATAAGGACATGCTCACAAAGGACTACCTTGGTGAAGCTGCCCTCCCGCTCGAGGACTGGTTTGGCGACAGACCGTTTGCCTTTGATGACTCAAACAATATCGTGAGTTGGCACTCGCTCCATCACTCATCCTCGCGCTCACACAGCCTCTCAGCCGTTCTCCGTTTCTCTTGTGTCTACCCGTTCCAATACCAACGCAACCGGCACAATCCTCCTCAAACTCGGTTTTATCACGCCGCCCAACTCCCAATCTACCCTTTCTTTCGCCGATGTCTTCAAGGAACTCAACAAACGCTCCCGGCCATCCCTTGTATCAGCTCCTCCAGTGCGTCACTCTTCTTCATTCCTCTATTTTCTCTTACGAATATCCATGCCTCTTAGACCGAAGGTGTTGGCACCATCCGCTCGCACCAGACTGGCCCTGCATTCCAAGACGATGGTGGTCTCTCCTCTGACGAAGACGATGACGACGACGACGATTTCGCCGATGCACACTCTGAGCCCTCATCTTCCACGCCACCAAGTCCCCTTCTCGATCTCTACACCTCACCCACGCCTCCCCCAACTGCGATCGAACCTAAACCCGAAACTGCCCCCGTCTCCACTGCTTCTCCCACCACGCCTACCCTCGACAGCACCATCAAGACACCTGTAGCCACCACTCCCAAGTCTGGCTTCATACCCCGCATGAAATTTCCTCGAAGCTTGTCTGGACTCACAGCATCCCTCTCTTCATCTTCCAGTTCCAGTTCCAACACCACCTCTGATAACAACCTCGCTCCTCCCGCAGCATCACCAGACGTGTCTGATCCGAAGGCCAAAAAGAGTATAGCCAGAAAGGGCACAGCTGACAGTGCCGTCTCCGTTGATTTATCGCTTCCTTCGACCAAGAAGCGAGGAACGGGGTACAAGTTTGCCGGCGGGAATGATATTCTCGGAATTGTTATGCTCGAGATACAAGGTGCAGAGGACCTTCCGCGGCTCCGAAATAGTGCGTGCTATTTACTCTACCTCCTAATTCCGAGGACAACTTGCTTATCATACCTTCATTTTCCAGTGACCCGTACAGGATGGGACATGGACCCCTTTGTCGTTATCTCATTTGGCAAAAAAGTTTTCCGAACACGCGTCATACGTCACTCACGTAACCCTGTGTGGGAGGAGAAGCTCCTGTTCCACGTTAGGCGCTATGAGACTTCGTTCCAAATTCAGTTGACCATCCTCGACTGGGATAAGCTTTCATCGAATGATCATATCGGCGATGCGAGTTTCAATATCAAGGAATTGTTGGATTCGGCGCCCCAGCCCGGACCGAATGGCTTGTATCCTGCTGGTGAGGATGGGGATCGTCCAATGAAGGAGTTCAAGATGCCTTTGGTGACAGCAAAGGAGATGCCTTGGGAAGCGAAACACAATCCTACGATCTCATTCCGGTGAGCAATTACAGTTCCTGTTTTAATAATTTGACAATGAAACCGTGTTTTATCAGCGCCAAATACCAGCCCTATGACGCCCTCCGCCAGCGCTTCTGGCGCCAATACATGAAACAGTATGACGCAGATGGCACATATGCCCTGTCTCACGTTGAACTCACATCCATGCTCGACTCGCTCGGTTCCACTCTCTCCTCGTCTACCATCTCCAACTTCTTCAAACGTTTCGGCAAAAAGGCGCACGAAGATGAGCTAACATTCGAAGAAGCCATTCTATGCCTAGAAGAAGAGCTGAACAGGCCAGAAGACCAGAAGAAGAGGTTAGATGCGGAGGATCTGAGTGCAGATACGAGCCTGAGCGCCACTCCTGTTCTCCAAGTCACAGATAGGAAAGGAAACGTCCTCGAACTCGATCAACTCGATTTCTCGGGACCTGCCAAACTCCACGGCGGCCTCGCAGATGAACCAGACACAACTGGTAACAAGCCTCCAGCGCTACCAGGCACAAAGACTGAACCGATGCAAGTTCCCTTAAATCAAGTCGCCGCTCCTGCCAGTCCAAACGTCGGAGGTGTCATTAGTGCCTCACCTGCCGAATCCAGCTCCGAGGACGCAGAAGAGGACCTCTCCTCCAGTCCAAGTTCCTCTCCGAATTCCGGGTCGGGTTCGGGTTCGGGTGTGACCCCTATCAATCCACCTCCTCAAGCCAAAAAAGGGCGGTTCAAACGGAAAGGAAAGGGTGTCCGAGCCAAAGTCATCAAGAGGGCTACTGCGCGTAGTGATACCTCGACGTCGAGTGTCGCTCTTGAGGACAAGGATAGGGAGGACTCGGTTGAACGCGTTATCAACGTCAAGAGTTGTCCGCTGTGTCATCGTCCGAGGATGAATTCGAAGGCGGAGATGGATATTATGACGCATATCGCTGTTTGTGCGTCGCAGGATTGGAACCGGGTGGATCGGATTGTGGTGGGGAATTTTGTGACTGCGAGTCAGGCGCAGAGGAAGTGGTATACGAAGGTTATCACGAAGCTGAGTAGTGGGGATTATAAGCTTGGTGCGGTGCGTTTTCAATCCTCCTTTTTTGGGATATCGTGGTGGGTATTGACTCTGGGTGGGTAGAACTCGGCGAATATCATTGTACAGAATCGTTTGACGGGACAGTTGGAGGAAGAGAAGATGCAGGTGTATGTGAGGTTGGGTATTCGGTTGTTGTACAAGGGTATGAAGGGGCGTATGGAGGGTGCTCGATGTGCGTATGCGCCTTCTTTAAGTGTACAGGTTGTTAATGCGCCTCCTAGCTCGCAAAC
Source organism: Podaxis pistillaris (assembly GCA_018524465.1). Lineage (NCBI taxonomy): Eukaryota > Fungi > Basidiomycota > Agaricomycetes > Agaricales > Agaricaceae > Podaxis > Podaxis pistillaris. The sequence goes on from JAEUWN010000460.1 coordinate 12,723, forward strand.
TCCTCAAATCACTCTCAATCAAGCAAGGTATCAAGTACGATTCTCCTGAATCCGCAAAGGACATTCCCGCGTTCATCGAGTTCCACAATCTCAAAGTCGATGAAATCCTTGACCCGATTGATTCTTTCAGTACGTCCCCTCCCCCTTCCTGTCGCATACCAGAAATGTTGAGATGTCATGTTCCGTAACAGAGAGCTTTAACGAGTTCTTCTACCGCAAACTAAAACCTTCCGCACGTCCCGTCGAAGCTCCGGACGATCCTTACCGTCTCGTTAGCGTTGCAGACTGCCGACTTATGGCCTTTGAAACCGTCTCTGAAGCAACCCGTATATGGATCAAGGGCCGCGAGTTCTCTGTTGCTCGACTTCTCGGCGACGCGTACAAACACGAGGCGGACAAGTATAACGGTGGTGCGTTGGGCATATTTAGGTTGGCCCCGCAGGACTATCATAGGTTCCACTCGCCTGTAGATGGGAAGATTGGGAGGATGACGTATATTGCCGGGGAGTATTATACTGTCAACGTGAGTTTTTTTCTAGGAGCTCTTGTTGACTAGTGGTGCTAATACCCCCTTTTTCTTCGTTCAGCCTCAAGCGATCAGGACGGCACTGGACGTTTATGGAGAGAACGCGCGCAAGATTGTGCCGATTGATAGTCCCCAGTTTGGCCGTGTGATGGCTGTTTGTGTCGGAGCCATGATGGTGGGTAGTATCTTGACGACGGTTGAGGAAGGACAGGAGGTCAAGCGTGGTCAAGAGTTCGGGTACTTTGCTTTCGGTGCGTATATATATTCGTATCTGGGTTTCAGGGGTCTGATACGTTTTCCCAGGTGGTTCTACGATTGTGTTGTTGTTTGAGAAAGGGGTTTTGCAGTGGGATGAGGATTTATTAATCAATGGTCGTGCGTCGTTGGAAACTTTGGTTAGAGTTGGGATGGGTATTGGGAACGGAACACGACGCCCTAACTGATCGGAATGGACTTGGGTTCAACTCGGACTATCTATTAGAAGTGCTCAATACCTACATGTACTTTAGCAAGCTTCCGTTTCTCTACTTCGATTCTTGCTTCGATCACCCTTCTTTATTTTCATTGATTACAGTTTTCTAACACAACAAAAAGAATAGTTGACTGGAGTGCATTTACATACATTACTCAAATATACAGGCGGGTTTAAACTAGCGAGACAATGAACTACCTAATAGGCAGGCTCGAGAGGGGGGTTGGCGTTCTGGACCAACATCTCGACGTATTCGTTGAACCATGTTCCAGCCTCAGGAGCAGGGACCTTAGCGTTCGGACCCCGACAGTTCTCGTCAAACCTCTCAGCAGTCTCGTCACTAGTCCCATCACTCTCCCCCGGGGGCTTAGCCCAAACAATTGCATCAATGATATCCTCGCCAGTCTCCGTCGTAGGCCGAATACCAAATCCAGCGTTATTGATATTACACCAGTTACCACCACTAGCACGGATGTTTTGTTGACCGCTGCGGCCTTGGTCAATGATGAAATGGGCGGGAAGACCCTGAGCTTCGAGGTAGGGCTGGAGGGCTTTGGCGTAGCGGAGTTCGGACCAGTTTGGGTTGTCGGGACCGGGGCCGTAGATGGGGTCTGGAGTGCTTGGGTTGTAACCGTTGTAGTTGGAGACGTTTGTGGCAAATCCACGGATTTTGGCGGGATTGGTGGGGTTGGTTTGGTTGTTGTTGGCGAGGGCGACGACTTCAGCGAAGAGGCTGGCTGCGGGCTCGAGGTTGCCTGGCCAGCCGAGCCAGTTGCTGTGAGCAGCGTCCTAAGGATGGAATGAGATAAGTTTGGGGGAACACGGGGGAGAGGGGAGGACGTACGATGTAGAGAGCGACGTTGGGCAGACGGCCGAGCTTCTTGATAACGTAGGCGATACCACGCTTGTAAGCGTCAGCGGCACCAGCGCATTTGGGAACACCGAGATTGGTGACGATGTTGCCCAGCGAGTCAGGTTCAACGAGAACAGCAAATTGGAGGTGCTGGTCAGGCCTGCTGTGGGCTTTGACAATGCCGGTGATACGATCGACGAATTGGCGGTAGAGTATTTCTCCGTTTTTGGCTACGGAGAATTCACCAGCGGAAGCCGCGGCGGAACAGTCGCGATCGGGGAGGTTGTAGATGACAAAGGGGAAGATGTACTTTTGCTCTTTGAGTTGTTCTTTCTGCTGCCTTGCGGCCTCGCTGACGCTGAGCTCAAAACGGGGAATGTTGGCGACACTGTCGATCCACAAGAATGTAGAGGCATTCTTGACCGTGCGGGCGCGAGCGGCATTGAGGGTGTCACCCTTGGCGAGGAAGGATTGGACGGTTTGTTCGATTTCGCTGGCGTAGTAAGAGTTGGCGTATTGAACGTAGCCAACGAAGGGATTGTCGAGGCTAACACGAGTAGAGGGAGCAGCGTAGCTCAAGGAGAGCGCGCCGAGGACAAAAGTAAGGAGTGGAAGGCGCGGGAACATGATACAAGATGTCTTTGGTTTTGTGGACAATCCGCGCGGGGAGTATCTGGGGTTGAAATGCGAGGTGCGCCGAGCTTTTTAACTGCTTAGGGGCATATGGCCAAGGGATGCAAGATGCAGTATGCAACGATGTTATTCCGAAGTTGTTTCCGAACTCTTTTTCTCGTGGAAATCTCGGTGAACGGTATTAGATGCAGAAGTCCTGCAGAGGGGTCGCGGAGGCCGTTAGGACGTGGAATGGGGGCATTCCATGGATGGAGAGAGCGAGGGCCTTGCAGTATATGTATAGTACGAAACGAGTCCGGGGTGCTACATGAATAAAGAAGTTAGAGGAAGCCCATCAGGAACAGAGGAAAATATATTACAATAACGCGCCTATTTCGGTACCAATGATGATCGATGGGTCACGCGTTGTTGCGAAAGTCAGAGATGTGCGTGTACGGGTTGCTCGGCATCATCTGAGACAGGTTCCTGGAAAGAACATCACATTATAGACCTGCGGCCTGAATGGTAAGGCTACGGCCCAGTGAAAAGTTCTTTTCCGTCCTTCACGGCAGTGTTGAACTAGCGGAGAGCGGAAATTGGGAGGGACAAGGGGCGCATCCTCGACACTGTGCGCGAACGAACGAGTTGAAACACTCTCAGAGGCTGTTTTCACTAACAAGGCGTGCGGAATACCCGGCATTCCCTTTCTTGACCCAGATTCCCACACTACCCTAAAAGTGTAACCTTTACCACTTCGGTGATAACGGCACTACGTCGATAACAGGGAGCCTCCAAATACATGACTGCATAAGTACGCGTAGGCGCGCGAAATAGGCCCAAGACGCGTCGCTTTTATGCAGAACTTCAAGGACAAAGCACTTGCTGTGTGTCATGGAACTTACAGAGCCCAAGCTAGACGGTCGAGGGAAGTGGGTACTACGTCGTCTTCCAGTCACCCTCCCACCAAACGGCACACCCGGGCACAGTACGATCGCACAGTTCCTGCGCACGAGCCGTAACGAGATACGCATCAAAATCTTCAGCGACTGTGTATCTTTTTTTCTGTCAGTATCGACGTCAATCCTCGATTAACAACATCGCTGTACATCATTACTTGCAGTGAGTGATGCACTTCCACCGGGGCGATAATTCGAAAACTAGCAGTGTCAATAAGGCTTCCAGGGCAGCGAGCTCAATGTCTTACTGAGACCAGCGGTAGATGAACCTGTGAAGCATCGGTGCTTCCGTTAGCATAAGACCGGACACGTTGTGAAAACCATCGGTCTCATTGCTATGGGCGTCGACACCATCGTGCATCTCTAGCAAAGCCGTCACACCTAAGGTGGAGTATGTCTGTTAAGAGTAGAAATATTCGCTCGACAGGCCTCAGTAGAACTGAGGGTGCGATATGAAAGGACAAGAGAACTTGCCCGGCGCTCATAATATTTGTGTGGGGGTAGCGGAACGGCTACGCTTGGACTACGCATACGATGCGTTTCGAACCTCCGAGCTCCACTGAGTGCTTGCAACTTTCCACTCCGAATTATACTCTTTTTATTATACAAACTCAAAGCCCTTCGATCGCCGTGCTCGTAAAATATAATATTCGACTTTTCTGCGGCTTCCTTTCCATGGCTCTACCCTTACTACACGAAATACGACGAATGTCCTATCTAAGTCACTTTGTGGTCATAAGAAAGAAGCCACTGTAGTACTAGGTAGAGGAATAGATTTTCGTTATCCCTTACGAACGTCCTCTGGCGGCAGACCAGCTCTCTCACTTACACTCTCACCACGAGATTTGGATTCGCCTTCGCCCATCAGTTGCAATTAGCAGAGGGTGGTGATTCCACTACACTACTGTGCCCCCGTGTGACTGAGTGGGAGTCTATATAAGTATTACCACGAACCTTGTGCCGTTGTTCAATTTTGCTTTGTATCTCTTAGACTTCCAGGGTCACCAGGTCTGTGAGGCATTGGAGATCAAGCTCCTGTCAACCGATGCTTCTTCTTGGCTCACCGGAAAGCTGCCTGACTCACACAATGCCATCCCCCCTAAGTCGGCGCCAAAGGTTCTTTAGGTCAACACGATGGGAGCTTCCCACATCTTTCTGGCCAAGATGCCCAAAATGTCGACCTCAGGAGAGAGAGGTCACCGCAGGACGAACATTAACATAGCGATGTAATACCGACAAGTGCGGTCTCCCTTGGCAGACAAAACACACGTGTCTTCGTCACGGACATCACCGCCAAAACAGCATTGCATGAAATTTGACATGGGATTGTCATTTATCTCAAGAACGTAGCATCGCCTCATCAAGCCCGAAATAGCCAATCGTCCACAAGTAACATGTACTCCCATCCAAAAACCCTGCCTGGCGTGAGCTTCCAGCCTCGATTACCAGTGCATTTTGTCGTCGTTAGCCATTGGGCGGTATGTACAACCTAAGCAGTTGTCTCTTGTGCTGTACAAAATCATGGGAGCACCAACACATCTTGATTATCATCATCTATATTTGTCGAAGGGAAACACACGTCCCTAACGAGACAAATTGCTGGGTCGTAGATGTGATAATGGTAAGTATCTGGGGTGCTCGCAACGGTATATTATGTGTCTGAATCGCATTCGCACTCCCCACGTTTGTCCTTCCTGCCCTTCTTGCCTCAATCTCTAGTATTTACCAGCGCTTAAACAATTATGACGACGATGGCAGCACCAAACCCCGGTGTTCCAATGTACAACTACAAGTTCCATGACGCGGGTAACAACGAAATCAAATCCGACGATCCGTCGCTCCCGACGTTCACAATCACGACAACGCGAGGGTTCATGGACGCGCCCAAACGCACGATTGTGGTGTGCATGACGGGAGGCGACAAGCCAAGTAGAGTACAAGGTGAGATTGATTGGAAAGCGAAGAAGATTACGGTGGAGGGAGAGTCGCGGTTGTTGTCTCAAGCTAAGCATAAGATCGGCGGGGCACTGAGTCTGTGAGTGTTGCGGGCGAGCTGAGCAAATGGAAGGACTCACCTACTCAGGGATATCGAATGGACATGGACGTCGGGAAAGTATACGACGACGCATAAATCTGGGATTTGGACGGTGAGTTGGAATAAATGGAAAAGCGTTGCATGTTCAGCTCATCACAATTCCAACTCCCAAGGCAAAGCGGGGGCGGGAGGAGCTCGCAATCTATACCTCGCTCAAAGTGAAAGCTTTCTCCAAGAGTGAGTTGGCCACAATTCGGTTTTTGGGGAGTGTCCCAAATGAGGAGAAAGTCTTCCTCATCCTCGCTCTGATGTTTCACGACTTTCAGCTACCGCCAGTTGCTGAGCCCAAGGTGCGTCGTCGTGAGCAATGTATAGATGGGGTACTGAAGTTGGTCGAAAGTCTTTCAAACAAGCAGCAGGCGAAGCGGGCGTTGGTGTTGCAACGACTGTTGCTTCAAATGTGGCTTCCAACGCAGTGGCGAGCTGTTGTGTCGTGCAATGAGATCAAGTTGTCCAGCGAGTACATCAGATAGGGAGGGTTGTCGTGTATTATTGTATGTACTATTGCACGGGTCAGAACTGTTCATGACCAAATCAGGAGGCGAGGCAAGCTGTGAGTTGTCAGAAGTGGGAGGGCCGTTCGGATGGCAGCCTGAAGAGACCTGCTGGATGCCTTGGCTCTGTTGGGATTTTCAGGGGCGCCTTTCCACATGAGTGCGATCTACGGCCAAGAGCAAGTGGTACAGGCTAGATCAAATGAGAGATGCAAACGCAGAGCGCAAGTACACCAAATCCATCGGCGCTGAGCACAAGGGGATTTACGTATGTGAGGGAGGATGGCGACGTACTGGTGGCGCGTCGTACGAGGATGCTATCGAGGCACGTGGATGGTCCGTGCGCTGAGGGAAAGAATTGCCCAGGAGCTTGCCAAGAGAATTGAAACTCCGAAGGTGGAGGATATTTTAGGAAGGTGGGATGGCAATTCTGGACTACGCTCTTCTCTCAACTTTCTCTTTATTTTTAGCCAACCTCTACGCTCTCTACCGACACAATGTCGACTTCCACTCTTTCAAAGCTCCTCACCCTCGCTGCTCTCTCCGTCAGCCTCGTCAATGCCCAGGTCACAGGCACCTTCCCCCCCGTTCCTCTCGCCTCCAAGGCCTTCACTTACCCCGATGGCATCGTACGTCTTCCAGCTACCGCGTTCTAGGACCTCCATGCCAATTTTGATTTACAGCCTTATAAAGTCGACACAGACACTGGTCTCATCCGTGGTACTCAGCACGGTTACAACCAGTGCAACTCGACGACCGAAGGCCCAAACTCCCTCTGCCAAACCTCTTTCATCAACAGTATCGAAGGTATATGCATTTCGCTGCACGACTCCGCCATTTTCTGACAAACGTTTACAGACTTCTGTCTCTGGGGTCCTGCTGAACCCAACTCGACCGTCGGCGACACCGAAGGCGAGATGGTTGCTTGGTGCACCAAGCCTGGCCGTGGCACTCGCCTGATCCCCGACGGCGCCCTCCAAGGTGTCCAGTTCATCAAGACTCCCAACTACGTCCAGGTTGTTGGTTTCATCCGTCAAGAACTCATCAACATTGCCGCCTCCGACTGGGGAGGTGAGATGGACCCCCACGGTGCCGACTTGCGTGGTAACCCCATGGGTGGCATCATCTTCTCCGAGGCGTTTGGTGGAGGTTGGACTCAGGTCATTGAATGGCACAAGTGCGTACTTTCTCCACCTGGGTGACGAAGCAAAGATTTACAGAGCGTTTTCTAGCTTTATGGGTGGTAACGCCTTCTGCTTGAAGGCCTGTGACCCCAACAAGCCCGATGACGAGAAATACTGCGAGCACAAACTTGACCGTATTGGCTGTGCCTATAACGCCCCCAACAATGCCCGCAACGGTACCTTTGAGTCATGCGATGGTGAGAACCAGGACTTCCCTGGTGTCTACACCGTGGATGGCCAGGTCATGACCTACACTCAGCCCCCTGAGCACCTTGGCCCCATTACGACCATGCCCTACACTGCTCGCATCCCTGCTTCTTCCAACTGTGTCACCCATACCAGCTCTGCCATCTACACCGGACTTCCCTCTCCCAGCATCCTTCTTCAAGCTCCTGCTGCCACCGGAGCTAGTGGCAGTGCTTCTGCCTCTGCTTCCGGTACTCGCACAGGTAGTGCTGCTGGTGCTGCCAATACCTCGAATGATGCTTCTGCTTTGGCCATCTCGGGTGTGTCCATACTCGGTGTTGTTTTCTCCGTACTTTTCCTTGCGTAAAGTGGGACGATTACATTTTGTGCTTTGATGATATGCATGACTTAGTTTTGGATATTTGTTACTTCATTACATGGATTAATGGGATAGACATTTGGACTTTTAGACGTAATGTTTACCCAATGATGTCTAGCGTATTCAGCTGAGCGTTCACCTGGCCCAACTCGTTTCATCTTTAGGATGGTCCTTAGCTTCATCCCAGCTGATCCAAATGTATCTCTTCAAAGACGTTGCTACATTCGGACGCAAGCACTGTTCCGGAATGGACAGGAATAGCCGGCTAATGGTGCACATACTTAGATAAGTTCTAGCCGCCATGACGTTCACCTACTAGAGTCATGTCGTTAGTGATGTTGCTATGACAGTGTCACATCCACTGAGGTGGTGCTACGAATATCATATGCTCGGGAAAAGGTAAGGATCACAGGCCTACCAGAGAAATTCCGGTTGAATGAGGCCTGTCGAGGTGACGCCCCGGGCTGTAGCTTCATGAAAGTAACCACAACTTGTGAGGGTTGGACGGCGAACTGATTGCCATTTTCACTTCGTGACAGGCGGAAACCCCTCCTTTCTCTAGATGATACATTGGGCCCCAGTGAAACTGCCTTGAGTAGGTCGACTGCCCGTAACTATCTCTGCTGCCAAACTGGTCAACATAATATTGGATCATTTCGCTTCAGTACTTTCCATGACAATGGATGGACTATTTATCGTCCTGGATCCGCTCAGTCTATAAAGATATTCGCGCCCCCGGCAGAAACTGTGAATACGAAGGGAGCACCATTGCATGTTGATGGCGTGTTGGAGGACTATCTCTTTAGTGGAGACGGTTGCTTCATCAGATACTTACACAAACCTGTGGAAGGGCCTCAGATAGCGACAAGAGCCAGTTCAACAAAAAAAAATACCGACGATACTATTAATATCCGTTTGCCGCTATGAACCATTGCAACGCCATCTATTTTGTCTCCGCTGCTACGGCTTCAAAGCCCGAAAGGCCTCCCGGTGCTGAGGATTCATATACACTCGTAAGCCGCTCAGAGTCGGGACCTCTCAATATATCCAATCCTGCCCTGCTTTTCTACTTTTCAACCTCCATAATGCGCATCCACCACTACGTTGTCGCTTATATTATCACGGCGCCCCTCTCCTCCCAAGCAGCGCATGCTGCTCCGGGATGCTTGAGGAGAGGGTTGCCAATGCCTGCGACTGCGCTGGTTCATCGATCTTATCTCCTTTCTGGCTACAGGTACTGACGACGAACACCCTAGGCCACGGTTACACCCCCAAGAATATCCGGGATGCCGTCAAGGCGGCCAAAGCTGGTGGCAAAAAGTCAGCTAGAGTTCTCATCTGGATCGCGAAAGAAAATGCTGACTTCTAGGATCGTCTTCCTCAGCGTATATCCCCACCAATATAGCAACCACGAGGTGAGCTCAAATAATGATCTAGTTGTTATGTCTGGGGATCCTGAACCTCACCAAACAATGTAGGGTTTCCGCTTCAGACGTCTCGGAACCAACTATCGCGAAATTAAATCTGGCTCTGCATGGAATGGCGGGAAGCCTGTAGCGAATCGAATGATCTTGTCCGACCTGGGCGCGGTCTGCGGTATGTCGTGTAACTGCATTTCGATGCTCGATTAAGGTGTTTTCGGTGTGTGGAACACCGAATCTGATGATACTTTACTTCCAGGCTGCATTAGGTAGATGGGCGCCAACAGGGGCCCCTAGAAACGCGCTACAGCCAGCATCAAAAAGGTACTATGGAAAGGAGCCACAAAGAGGCATGAACAAAAACGTCAACAAAGCCCCGAGCAAAAATGCCAACAGCAACTCAAAGACTGGTCCTAAGAAAGGCCCTAAGCAAAGTCCCACAAAAGGCGCTGCTAAGTCGAAAACGGCTTTGTTCAGTGTAAGTATATTGAAGGAGTACGGGAAATGCCTGTTTGAGGACTAGCTATATCCGTTATGCGAACCAAGATAAGGCGAATGTCAAGATGGAGATTTCTGGTGTACGGGTTGCATGATTACTCGTTCAGATTCACCTGTAACCATCTCCTTATTCGTGGTGTATCGCAAAACACTGCTGAGGGGTTGCAGTGACCAACAGCGAAGAGTTTCGGGAGGTTACCTTTCCTTGCTCTACTCTGTGATGAGGACTGAAATAGTTTCAGGGTAGAGTCTTCCACTAACATTGCTTATAACATTGTCAGTCTGTTACATGGAGCGGCCAGCAAAGTGACATAAGCTTATCATCATACATGGTCCGGCGAATATCCTTCGGTTCCGGTGTACCGGGTCCGTTATATCAGAAATGGGATCGCTTCGTGTAAAGATGTTCTAAGAACGGATCAATCAAAAAAGGCGGCTGCTGTTCACGAGATGGAAGAAGCGGGGAGAATTGTAGAGTCGGGCGACCCAGGATCACGCAAACGTAAGAAGGGCCGAACGCGAAGGAATTAGACTGAGCGTGGGTAAAGATTAGGGACACGTACACATGGACGACCAGGCAATAATCGGGGGCCCTGCACCGGTCCTCTCAATTCCCTAATTGACTCTTCTAGGGAGAGCGTTATCTCGACAGTCGCCGATTCCAGATTGAATATCTCTCGAATCCCTTACTTGTTTGTTCGTGTAGCAGCAGGCAGTTTATGTGTTTTATGTGTTATCTCCGTACTCATTAATGAGAGGTTAGCGTATTTGTGCGCCTCGGATATAGGGCTGCGTGATTGAGAGACCTGCAGCTGAGCCAGCGAGGGCCTGGAGGTACTTTCGGTAACGACTCCGTGGTAATGAATGACGGCTTGAGGTAGAGGGGACGCCTCATGGAGTATTCGAGTGATTGAGTGGTGATGCCGCGTGTGAGGAGGCATGGCCTCGCCTGTACACACGATGAGATTCGCCTGCGACATTCCAGGAAAGACGAGAAAGTACAGCTGGATGAACGAGGGGGTTGCGCTGGTGGGTCTAGGGGAGTCAAGTGTAATTGTGTGACAATGAAGGAGACGGGTGTCCCCAAGTTGCATAGCCACATCCCTTGAACTGATTCCAAACGTCACTAATTCAGTACAACGTTGGGATGGTTCTTGGACGAGCATGAGACCTGCTTATCGCCACGTGAACACTGCTCCATACATTCATCTGCTGCGCTCACCAACCTGATTTCTTCTATCTCTATCATGCCCTGCAGTCAAAACGCAGAAGACAATGCAGCGTAACCCAAATCCCGCTCCCCGCTGTACGCTAATGTACGCTAATAATTCCCTCATTACGGACCGATCATCGGCCAACTCCTCACTATTTCGCGTGGATATCGCGCAGATACCTTAACGATTACAACTAGGAATTTGTTGCCATAGGCACATGTTTTGCGCCTCCCTTCATCGATTACTCCGCCCGGTTCGGGCTGTCATATGTAACTGAGCCCGTCCTAGTTAATAAAAGCCACCATTTTCTCTAACACCCTCTTGACGGGATGCTTGCGGGATGCCTCTTTGTCAGTGGATTTTGTCTAATATAGTGAATAGCCTGCGGATCCGGTTTTTGAGTTATTAATTGATTGCCTAGGCCCGAGATGCGAGGGAAAATGAGCGCTGAATCCGCTGGAAAGAGGAACATCGGCACAACAGTTTACTTGTAAGCCTCATGTCGTCTCTGAACCTAGAAGTCGAGTCTGGAGGACGATTCCAGACATGTGGCGAGAACCTCGGACGCTGTTGGGGAAAGAAGCCCGTAAGCACATGTCACGGCGGGGACGAATAATGTGCCATATATCGAGCCGGAGACGCGAGAGGCCCAGTAAGATACCGGTGATAACTGAGTTTGAGCAGATGTGAAGAAAAGCAACTGAAATCAGCCAGAATGCCTGGGATGGGTAGCCCAAGTCATACTGACCCTCATTTCCCGACCGTCTGACTCCACAACCTTCAAGGGCATCTTACCCTTCTTAAATGGGACAAATCCTGTGCGACACGAAGAACGGTAAAGGCACCCTGAGGCTCCCAGCTGCCAGACCACCAGCACCCTTACGTACTCGGGAAGACAACCAACCGCGATTGTCGTTCCGGTGGAGAAGGATAGTCTACAGGCGACGCGGAACAGGTGACCACTGACCTTCGCAGCTTCGACATGGTTATCAAAAAGGCACTCGCAACTGATGAGAGACAGAAATTAGAGAAATCCTATCACTTGGAAGACACAGATGACAATAAACACCGTGGAGGATCAGCAATCCTGTACTGAACTTGAAATGTTTCAAAACACACCGTATTAACTAGGTTCGAGTTGTAGATGGCTATTCGGACTGGAGATCCTATCCGAGGTAAATCTATGACGTCGCCGAGGGTTCGGCGGGTTGAGCACTACCCCTGTGGCATGTGAGATGAAATTACCGCATCGTGAGTTAGGCTTGCTCAGCACAACCTAGAGAAAGTACGAGAAGGTGATGGAATGGAGAATCCATAGTGTAAGTTCATGATACCCGGTTCTGGAACGTTCAGGATTGGCCTGCACGAAACGGCGAGGCTGGCTACCACGGGTAGCAACTATCGGTGGCACTGTTTGTGTCTGCTTAGAATAGAAGCTTTCAGCACTTGGCAATTGTAACGTTGTTCACGGCAAAGCTTCCTGCGTCGACTATCAAACGTCTTGATCCTCTCTCCATTCTCTACTCCTCGCCAAACGCCACTACTAGGCTTGTGATGAGCCGTTGTGCGTCCCTAACTCAGCCATCACAAGACCCTTGACGCAGTAACTACTGCAAATGAACAACTTGCTTTCCTTCTCTGTACGCCTTTGGGAAACAGGCCACTAGATGCCACTTCCGATACCTCCAGACCGTTTCGTTTCCACTCAGCTCCCACCGGACTGGGCTCGTAGAATCCACGCTTGACACGGAGTGCCGTTATTTTCAGACTGATGATCCAGCCGCTATTTCGCTAACTACTCACTCGTCCCACCTCCCCATCGATGATTTGGGCAGGTGGAACTGGCATATAACACCCTCCAACCCAACCTTTCCATTAGAACCTCCAACTTCTCTGCACTCCTCCAACAGCGTGTAGACATGTCCTCTCCAGAGCCACTAACTGGTCGTAACACCGACAGCTCTCGAGGAGGCGCTCTCGGGCCTTATGGTCCCATGTCTCCAGCGCAAGGATATGGACCCAAGACTGACGACCCAGTCTCTTACCAGCGCTACTTCACTCGCATTGCCAACCCGGGCCCTACGTGAGTCGCCCTCCAAGCCTCGCTTTCGTCAGTATGTACTAATTCCCTCTGTTTAGCGGAATGTGGGCGTTCGCCGTGACTGTATTCCTCTGGTCCTTCTACAACGTCGGTGCCCGTAGCGTAAACTCTGACGTTGCGATTGTCGGTATGGGTCTTTTCGTCGGTGGTCTCGCTATGTTCATGGCTGGAATGTGGGAGTTCCCGCGTGGCAACGTTTTCGGATCGGCATGTAAGCATTTCGATCCAACGTTTTAACGTTCTGTTCCTCACATCACGCTAGTCTTCACTCTCTACGGCTCCTTCTGGATCTCCTACGCTGCCAGCCTTATTATCCTTGGTGTGAATAGCTTCGACACTGAAGGGCCGACGACCCGAGATGCCCTTGGTCTCTATCTCATGATTTGGTTCATCATCACATTCTTCTTCTTGTAAGTGTCGTCTATGCAGTTCTTCGCTGAGGATCCCCTAATTTTCTTCCTCCGCAGCCTCGCTGTCATCCGAACTAACATCGCCTTCTCTCTCCTGACGTTCTTCTGGGGTCTTTCCTACATTATGCTTTCTACTAGCTATTGGTCTAACCATCACCGCCAAGAGTGCGTATCGTGCAGTTTCCTTGCAAGGTCATCGAAACTAACGTATCTGTGGCCAGATTACGAGATGCTGGAGGCGCCTTTGGTTTCGTCACTGCGCTCATTGCGCTTTACATCGGCTTGAGCGAGGTTCATGGTTCGGAGTACAACCTCATCCGTATGCCTCTGGGTAACTTGGGTGCCGCTCGTTCAGTCTAAATAACTGCTTTGCATTACTGTTATGTCTCTGACGGTCATTCCCTGTGTGACGATAGTACTTCACATTTAATATCATTTGTTTGATCAAGCAATTGATGTTAGTCTAGTTCTACGGTGGAGTGTGCCTGAGTACTATAACATCAGTGCCAGTGTGAATGCATCTCACCTACGGTCTTTGTTGCACCGTTCGGCTAGGAACCTTCGATCTCTAAGATTGACGGTATGCAATGTACCGCCTTCTATCAACGTATTAAGCGAACACACAAGCGAACACATAGTGACTTCACAATCTGTCGACAGCAAATAATGAACACGATACGGTATAGTATAGATCAGGCAGGGATCGGCAGTATATATGCAAGATCCTAGCCAGTTTGAGCCTCAGCTTCGATAGCGTATAGTTCATCCGGCGCATGTTATGGTCAAGTTCGCCCACAAGGGCGGTGTGACGAGTGCTGGACAAAATAGACGCTGTGCCATCGAGATGCAATAGATGTGGCCGTGCGACTGGTGCTCTTCGGTTACCTGACTGACGTACATTTTCAATTCGCTCGGCACCATCAAAGCACCAGGATGCGTCCTCCGGTAAGTATGTGTCGACCCAACCCATGGGCTCATTACCACGGGATCTTGTTGGAGCTAGTCTCACGTCCTCTGTATCCCACCTCCCCTACCCATAAACCCGTGTACTTATTATTGACAGAGCGGACTGCCCCGCACGCCTTCGAACGTGAGAGGATACACCAGTTGTGATTGCCATTACATGGACAAGCAAGCCGAGGGCCTGCAAGCTAAGCCATGTACGTCAATGGCTGTTTTATGTCCACATAACCCGGAACTGGGTACTGACCACGGAACGGGAGCTGAGGAGGTAAATGCAAGGAACGATTGGGGGCCTGCTAAGCGCGTAACTATCATGCTAGTCTCCAAATACGCAGCTACACTAGTAATGGATGTGTAGACGCGTTCATCCAACCCATCAATTATACTACTTCCTCTGCGCCTGGCTAGCAGTCACAAAATTCCCCAGCACAATCTGATCATCCAGTCCTGCGACATACTAACAGCAATACGCGTCATAATATCCAGCTCCGCCTTCGGATTCATCGATCATCCTCAGGCAAGGACTCCAAAGCGGGCAACCCGTGACGTTGATAACTCGCTCAACCGAGTCTTCCCCATCCTTCTCAGGAGCGACGCTGGATGTCAAGATATCACTGCGCGCAGTAGCCCTATTGAGGACCTTGGCCCTGGCATCCTTTCCTTTCCGTATGAACCGGCCTTTTGTGGCTTAGCCAGGTGGAAATGACGGGGCGTCGCGCCTGAACCTGGACCAAACCCTGAGTTCGAAGGAAAATTTGGATTTGAGGAGAGGTCTTCTTCTGTGCCCTTGGAGCTGGATTCGGCGGGTGAGTGGCAGGACCAGCAACTTGTTGTAGGGGAACTTACATCCGTCCGATCTTCATGCCGGGAAATGTTGGAGGCTTGTTACTAGACCTGCCCGGTCATCGTGGAGGCCACATTTGGTGGGTCCTGAGAAATCGAGTTGATCGAACTCAAGCACGTTTCCTTTCCTCTCTGTGACCTGGAGAACAGGAGTGGCGCTCACGCTCGTGTCTGCACCCAGATCCTCTGCATCAAACCCATTCTTCTGGTCTTCTGGCCTGTTCGACTCTTTCTCGCGGCGTAGAATAGCTTCTTCGAATGTCAGTTCATCTTCGTGTGCCCTTTCGCCGAAACCTTTGAAGAAATTGGAGATGATAAATGAGGAGAGACGGGAACCGAAACGTATCGAGCATGGAGGTGAGTTCGACGTGAGAAGCCATAAGTGCTAGTTGCGTCGAACTGTTCCATGCATTGGTGCTAAGAACCGGCGGACCTACATGCCAGGTAATCCTGTCTTGTACCGTCCCTCGAAGCTTGATGACGGCTAGGCATTCGATATGAGCGATTTGACGTCCATGAGCCCCTAGTGATCGTCATTGGGGGCGATTTTGGTATACATAAGCGAACGACTTTCGAGCGCGTGTGGTTATGGCAGAAGTACATCTGGAGAAGTTGGCTACCAAGCCTGGTGTAGGTAGAGGAGCAGGGGGGCGCGTCTCCAGAGAAATAGTACTAGGGGTATCTGTTATTTCGTCGCAAACGAACTTGGTGGTCCCGATAGATCAATGCAGGTACATACCGCGGTGAGTTCTTCCTTTGTGTCTTTCTCGTCCTGTCCAGCAGCCACGAACAAATCGACCTGGTGCATCGCGTTGATATCCGTAATGTTGTTTGCGTGTGTTCGTCCTTGAACAGAAATGTTGAGGCCGATGCGCTACTGCAGCTGGGGGACCCGGGAGTAGTCTCTGGTAGTTTTCGGGCACAGACTGTTTCGCTATAAAACAGGTGTTGGAGTTTGGCGGTGGAGAAGAACGTGAAGATTGAGGGTGGCGCTGACGAAGCTGTTTGTGCTGGCGAGGGAAGGTTTTTCGGGGTTGCGGAGTTTCTCGTCCCCTGGCTTCTGCTCATCAAGCAAGTATTCGAGGGCTTGAAATAGAATTGCGAGAAACCCGTGGAGTAAAACTTTTGAACGAAAAAGAACATGACGCGGTCACATACTGCCAATCTTCCGCGTGGGAACACCGCACGCAAGCACCCTCAAAGACCCGCAGAGACACGCTGAACCGGAAACGAAATTAACAGAGGAAGTGCGAGGGTGTATACTCGAAGACGCCGGGGTGCCGAGATGATGCAGCAAATACAGCGGATGGCAGTGCTGGTGCGAATGTGGCTGGGGTCAGGTGGGATGTTATGCACAGAGGTGATGGCATGAAGAGTGTACTTATGGAAGTGTGAGAGGCCAGGTAGAACAGTGGTGCAGGCGTAAATGACAGGTGATAGCGGCGCCAAAGTGTTGTTACACTGTCTTCCCACTCAGCCCCCGCTATTGACGTGAGAACCTTCACACAGAGAGCGCTTCTCTAACGCCTCAAGGCCAACTCATGTCACAGCTATCCTACTTGCTCATTGACCCCCATCCACTGTACATTCGTCCAGGCCTTATCGATTCACAATGTCCTGTTTTCTGAAGTGTTTCAAAAAGAAAAAGCCTCATAGTACCTCTACACCCGTCGCAACGACCTCGGTCGTTGGAGCTCCTGCTACCTCTCAAGTCCTCCCGAGAGTCGAAACACCTCCTCCTGCGCCCGCGAGTACACCAGCTCCCCCAAGACCCGAGACCCTTCAGGCTCTCCCAGCAGTCCAAACCTCGGCACCTCCCGCCGATACCGAATACCAGGATGTCGTCCCGACACTGCAACAAAATCCGCCAACGCGGCTCCAGAGATTTGGAGCAGTAGGCAGCACTGCTCTTCATGGGTTGGCGTTCGTAGCAGGAGGACTCAAGGACTGCTCGGACCTCTTCCCGCCCCTGAAAACTGCCGCCGCCGTGTTCTTGACAATTCACAAGTTCTTTGATGTGCGTAAACCACGTCTATCGCATTCGCCTCACTGAGTTCCGATCCGCAGGGCATGTCCACGAATAAGGACGAGTTAGAGGAACTTGGGAAAAGATCGAAAGCTATCTTATCACTCGTGGAAAGGTACAAGGAAGAAGGAGTGTTGAATGCGCTTGAAGACAGAGTCCAAAGTTTTTCCAGGTGCGTGTCGGCTTCGCTTCTTGGATTAGTATCTGACTTTTCTTTGGCTATCTCGTAGGGCTATTGAGAGTTTGGTCAAACACATTGAGGACTTGCAAGATCGACCATTGCCGGAGCGTGTTGCCAAGGTGTCGGACGATCGGGGGACAATACAAAAGACATTGAGGAACCTCAACGCTGCTTGCGATCTCTTCCAAGTAGGTGTTCGTGCTACGGATCATGCTCCCTTATCCATCCATGCTCATCGCACTCCACAGATCGACATACAATTGGACACCAATGTAGCTGTAAAAGAGGTAAGCAATCCCGCGTCTGGGGAAGCACATCCCGACTCATGTATTCCATCAATAGTTGCTGAATTCCCGTAAGCCGCTCGTCTTGGTGAGAATGACAACATACGAAGTTTACATTATTACAGGGTCAATAGACAAACTCCGCCCTGAGAGCGCTTCGTATAAAACTCGGCGTTCCGCCTACGGTGACCCCACAGGATGCATGCCGGGAACGCGTGTCAACGTCCTCGAAAAGTTGGGAGCCTGGGCTCCCGACGAGCAGGGTGCCAAGGTGTATTGGCTCAAGGGGATGGCGGGCACCGGGAAGTCGACGATTGCGCAGTCACTGTGCGAGATCCTTCACCAACGACAGATGCTCGGAGCGAGTTTCTTTTGCTCTCGAACCTCAGATAAAGCCAGTGATGCAAGCCTCATCGTCCCGGGTGCGGCGTATGACCTTGCCAATGGTTCACCCACTATCAAGGCGGGGGTTGTAAAAGCCCTTGAGAAGAACCCGCATTTGGTCGAGTTGAACGACTTGGAGGATCAGTTCACAGAGCTCATCGTTGAGCCATTGCGAGGTGCTGTTGGCCCCGGGGTCAAACTTTACAAGGTTGTTGTCATCGATGCTCTCGACGAATGTACCAACCCCCACTTTGTCTCCCGCCTCATCCGGCTCATCCTCAATTCCGCGTCAAGCCTTCCCCTCAAGTTCTTCCTCATCAGCAGACCCGACCCTTTGATCACCGCCGCCTTTGATTCCGTTAAGGTTCCTCACGACACTTTCGTGCTTCACGACATTGAGAAGGACATAGTGAAGAGCGACATCCGAATGTACGTAGAGAAATCGCTCGTCGAGATCAAGACGCTCTGGAATCGTAACGAGGATGGGTGGCCTCCCGACAGTGAATTGACTCAGCTCGTCGAGGACTCTGGGAGGCTTTTCATTTATCCATCTACAGCTGTGCGTTACATTCGAGATGGCGAGCTCAATTACAAAGAGCGCCTTACTGACCTGGTAAACCATGCATGGGACCCGGAACAAACTTCGGCCATTGACAGGCTCTATGGACACATTCTTACTCATGCCGGTCGTGGTCGGAAAAAGAAAGAATTGTCACGCATGGAAACCCTTCTCTCATTTGTTATATTTCTCCGACATCCGCTATCTATCAACGCCCTTTCTGCACTATCGGATATACCTGATCCCCTCAACGATTTATCGCGACTCAACTCGGTCATACACATCCCCACTGAAGAGAACGCGCCCGTCTCCCCTTTTCATGCATCGTTTCCTGACTTCATCGTAGACTCCGAACGCTGTCCACCAAATCAATTCCCCCCGTTCACTACTCCTCTCCGTCCCGCTAGCGCCCACGCAGACCTTGCACTCAAATGCTTGGAGCTCATGAACACGTGGCTCAGGTTTAACATGTGTGATACGCCTAAAGAGTTGACCGTCTCGCACATGGACAGAAGGAACCCACCCGAAAATGCTAAGAAAATCCCCGAGGCACTCCAATACGCATGCGTTTACTGGGCTGTCCATTTGGGTGAGGCCAGGGACCCAAGCCAGCCAGCTCTCATTGATGCTCTACGCAAGTTCCTGAATAACCACCTCTTGCACTGGATGGAGTGTCTGAGCGTGGTCAGCCAACTGAAGACAGGAGTTGATTCGCTTCGCATCGCAAGTCGCGTGCTCTCGGTAAGTGTTGATTAGAATGTCAAGTGCATGCACTGACGCCATGGCAGGCCATCCAAACTACGGATGTCAAGGATTTGCAACTACTCGCTGATGACGCCTGTCGGTTCTTGCAGTTTGGTTTCGAGTGCATTGAGCAGAATTGCTTCGAGGTTTACCAGTCGGTATTCACGTGGATTCCCAAGAATTCGTTGATGCGTCGAGTCTACGGTGCGCAGGCGAAGCAGAGGGCAACGGTCACACTAGGTTTACCTGACTCATGGGGACCAATGGAACTTTGCATCAAATGGAATTCATGGGTCGGTTCTGTTGCTTTTTCGCCCGACGGCACGCGGGTCGCCTCCGGATCGGGTGATGGGACAGTTAGGATTTGGAATGCGACGACGGGTGGGTTGGAAGCCAAGCTGGAGGGCCACACGG
>JAEUWN010000463.1:0-14637 GCA_018524465.1 Podaxis pistillaris
GGGGAGGGAGCATGTCAATATCTTTATTTAAACCAGATGACTCACCTGGTTTGTTTTGTAAGCTGGGAGGAAGGCACAAGAGGGTGATTGCTTGAGCCATGTCCTTAGCGAATTGCAAGTCTGAGCCCTGGAGTATCCCAGAGGTGTTAGAAGCAGGAATAGGGGAAGAGCCCTGGAGTATCCCAGAGGCATCTTTGGGGGTAGGGGAGGACATGGCCAGTGCCTTTTCAGCCTGGCATCCTTGATGTTTCTGTGTGTTCATAGGGGTTGGGGTAGGAGAAGGGAGGGGAGGGGGGAATTGCATGGAAATGAATTCATGAAGACTCAAGTGACAGTCTTCATAAGGGACAGAGAGGTTGTACATTTGTTCAGAATGAGCAATAGTGTGGAGGAGGTCTATGAGGTGCATAGTGCCCTCAAAGTTTCTGAATTGGGTGATATTATCTGATTGAGCCCATTGTGAAAGGTACCAGACAGTGAAACCAAGGAGGGACAATGTGAACTTTAATCCCTCAATGTCATTAGTGTTTGTGACATCAATGTCACAAAAGGCATCAAAAATGCAGTCACAGATCAATGACCAATCCATCCTGCAGGACACAGCTGCTGCCTCATGAGGCTGCACATTGGGAGGAGGAGAGATGGGGGTGAAGGTCAGGAGGGAGGGGAGGGGGTCTGAGGGCTTAGACTCATCCCAAGCTCCTGGTGTAGGGGGAATAAAGCCATGAGAGGCAGCAATGGATTGGGCTTTGGTAAGAACTCAGTGAGAAGACAGGGCAACTTCTGGGGAGAGTTGGAGTTGTTCCTCCTCATGAACCAGCACAAGAGAGGGATGTACAGAGTGGGGGGTGCTTAAGCCCTCAGATTTGGGTTCTTCATCTTCAGCTGAATGGGTTGAAGATGCTGTGTCATCATCATCGGTGACTTTGAGGCTTTTCTGGGTCTCATTTGAGAGGAGTTGGTCAGTTGAGATCAACCATTTGGTGCCAAGAGATGGAGTTGGAGAAGGGGGTTGGCAAATGAAACTGACATGGCTAGTCATTTCAACAAATGGTCCCTCAGAAGCTGCCCAAGGGAGAGTAGACAAAGGTGCTAAACTAGCACTGGAGCAGTGGTGATGAAACATGCAAGAAGTGGCTTTCTGCAGGATACCAGAACCTGATAGGCCTTTGGACTCTGCCATATTGATTTAGAACTGAAATTTGTATTCCTTGTGCTATGAATAACCTGTCCACTGAGATGTTGGTGGTGGTTACTGAGAAAGGAAGGAGAATGAGTTGGCTTACCTTCAGTGACCTCTCCATTTGTGTGTTCATGATCATCAATATCCATTCCCATCTCCAACTCCTGAGATTCCAACTGTCCACCTGCAACTCTCTCATCTTCACTGTCTGCTTGTCTGTGATGATTGTTGTCATTGCTATCATGCTCACTGCTGGTGACCTTCCTCTTGCTGTGGCTGCTGTCTTCAACTTCATCCTTGACTTCATCTCCAGTTGTGTCCACACCTCCTCCACCCCCAGTGCCCACCATGGAGCCCCTTATGCCTCCCAAATCCAGTGTTGTCTGTTGTAGTTCTTCTACAGCCTTGTGAACATCAATACCATTTCCTTTTTGTCTCTTTTTAACTGTCTTTTTGACATCAGTTGGTGGTTCAGCTTCCAAAGTTTCAGGCTCATTAGCCTGCAGTTTGACCTGTTGTTTGATTTTCAATCCTCAAGTGGCTGCAGCATGTTTCAGTGCCTTTTCTGCAATAGGCAGCTTGGAGGGTCCTCCTGGAGTCATATTATTAGTGTAGTCAGTAGTGCTGTCATTCTCAACCCATACAGCTCACTTGAGCTTCTCCTGTAACTCAGCTGTCATCTCACCTTTCCCCTTTGGTGCCTTCTTCAGCTTCTGGGTTTTGGTGTTCCCTTTGTTCATCTTCAAGGGGGTTTCAACTGTCCCAGACTGGGACTGTTTCTTCCTTTGCTGCATTTCCATTGGCATGGTGGAGCTTCCTTGAGTTTCAGCATGTGTTTACTTCTCTTAAGCTGACACTGACCTATTAAGGTTGCCTGGAAGAAGTGAGGTGCATGTTGGACTCTGATGTGATACAAGCTTTGGTTCCAAGTTGTTAATGATGTTGGGTTGGATATTTATGGTACAAGGTGCCTCTGCAACTGAGTTACACAATCACAGAGTGAGTCACACCTGCTGCCAGTGCTTCAGACTTAAGCTCCTGTGACCATGCTCAGATCCAAAGCACTTTTCATATAAAGTGCTCTCATGTTGAGACAATAACTCACCCAACAGATCAATGAGTCCTTACTGATCTGAGTTTGATACCAAGTGTCCCACTCATCAGTGCACACAGTGGTGCAGGGGAATGAGTGGGTTTCAAGTGGCATCTTGAATATGGCCATAAAGATCTCTCTGCTGCAGAGAAGGCTGTCCTACTACAGCTTGTATGTCCTTGACTCCAGCACTGATGTTGGTTAGCATCCACACTGATTTGTCTTCCTTTATTGTAGGTTTCCTTTATTGTTAACCCCTCTACTATTGACAATAGTGGAAACAATTTATTGTCATGCTCTCCATCACAAGCCACTTCTCCCCCTCATTTGCCAGATATCTTGCCAGCCATACATGCAGATCCTGAGGATGAAAACATTGTTGAACAAACTTTGTCATGGGATCATGTTCCTGTGTATTGGAATGAATATCAGTCTGATAGCAGCATTTCATCTCAGAACTCCCCTGTTTCTGATAACAATGACCTGTCTGGGTGCAGTTCTTCCCCTGAGGGAGCTGGATCCATACCAGGTGAGCAATCTGACATTTACAGAGCACTTTTTCAGCTTTATGTGAATCACATCTTGCATAGAAAATCCTAACCAATACTTTTCAGGTATAGATGAGTTTTGATACTCACCAGCAAGGTCAACTTTGCCTAAACTCCCAGCCTTCAATAATGATGATAATGCAAACAACCTGGTTCACTGAGTATACCACAGCAAGTTGACAGGTCAGGCAGCCCTCCTTTTCTTCCTCATCCTGAATTAATCATTGTGGGCCACAAATTATAGGTGTCATCTGTGAAATCAATGATGACTTGAAAGTGCCTCCCACTGTGGATGGTGTAAGGGATGATTGGTTCCCTTTTGAAAATCAGGTTCAATTTGAAGCTGCTGACTTTTTCTATTGCTGTGCTGAGATGTCTGTGGGTGACATCAATGCCCTACTTTGAATATGGGGTGCCTCCCTGGCCCCTCATGGTGATGATGTGCCATTCCCAAATCATAGAGTGATGTATTGTCAAATTAACACTATTCCATATGGTGACATACCTTGGAAGACATTTAATGTTAGTTACACTAGGGAAAAACCCTTGCAAGGGCTGTATCCTTTGTGGATGGATGATTCCCAAGTTGTATGGTACAGGGACCCACTGCTCATTCTGAAAAGAATGATAGCAAACCCTGATTTTGTCAATGAATTTGACTACACTCCATACTATGAGTATGTCCATGGAGTGCACCAGTTTCACAATTTCATGTCCAGTAACTGGGCATGGAAACAGGTGATTTGTCCATCCTGTTTGTGAGTCATGAAAGATTCTGATTGCCACTTTTACAGGATTTGATAAGTCATGATCCTCAGACTGAGGGTGCTTTCTTCATCCCAATTATTCTTGGGAGTGACAAGACTACAGTGTCAGTGGCAACAGGAAATAATGAATATTGGCCAGTCTATATGTCAATAGGTAATATTCATAATACTACTTGCTGTGTGCACTGAGATGGAGTTGTAGTCATTGTGTTCTTAGCAATCCCAAAAGGTAAGAGATGAACTTCCCCTGTTACTTTATGTTTAATTAATTATATCTTAGCTGAGAAGGAACATCATAATGGAAACTTGTATCAGAAATTCTGCCACCAGCTCCTTCATGAATCACTGTCTCATATCCTTTGCTCAACTTGCACAGCCATAGTCACACCAATATATGTCTGATGTCCCAATGGCAAGTTTTGAAGGGCTGTGTTTGGCTTTGGTCCTTACATTGCCAACTATCCCAAACAATGCACCCTTGCATGCATTGTTCAAGGGTGGTGCATGAAGTAAGTACCAGGAACTTCTTGTAATACTCCAAGTTCCTTCTAACAGAACCCTGCCTTCTAGATGTTTGGCTCCTGCCAACAACCTTGATGGCAATTTGTCTGTTGTCACCCCATGAACTGTGCAACATACAGCTCAAATAGTCCACAATTTCAAATTGCTTGATGCATGGGATAATTACAGTATGATTAGTAATGTTGTGGTGAGTGGTGCTGCCACTGACTTACAATGTCAATCCCTGATTTAACTTGACTTGAAATTCTCCTGCAGCTGTTCACAGAAGACTTTCCCTGTGCAGATATATATGAGTTAATATCTCCTGATATACTCCATCAAGTAATCAAAGGAACATTCAAAGATCACATCATGACCTGGAATGAATGATATCTCATCCTCACACATGGTGTCCAACAAGGGAGGGCTATTATGGATATTATTGATAAGTAGTGGGTCACCTTCACATCTTGAAACTCTAGCTATCCATCATGCTAACCCATTTACAGAATTGCTATCATCCCTCCATTCTTGGGTTTGCAATGGTTTCCACAGGGTCAGGATTTCAAGCAATGGACAGGTGATGATTCTAAGGCACTTATGAAGGTAAGGTTATCCTTCTTGTGCCTGCCTGCTTGACCAAGTTGTATTTTAAAAGGTTTATCTGCCTGCTCTGAGAGGCCACATGCCACAAGACATAATATGCACAGTTCATGCATTCCTCAAGTTCTGTTATATTGTCTAAGAAGACACTCAAGATGACAATTCTCTCAAGGCCCTTGAAGATGCCCTTTCATGATTCCACTATCATCACCAGATATATGTCACCACAGGCATTTGTAAACCTAATTCCTAACCCCCTCCCCTCCCTTCCAACCTTCACCCCCATTTCCCCCCCTCCTTCCAATGTGCAGCCCCACAAGACAGCACCCACATCCCATGGAACAGATTGGTCATCTGTCCATGACCATATTTTTGATGTCATCTGTGACATTGACATCACAAATACCAACAACTTTGAGGGACTGAAATTCGCATCCTCCCTCCTAGGCTTTATTGTCTGGTACCTGTCCCAGTGGGCTCAAATGGACAACATCTCCAAATTTGGAGACTTTGAGGGCACTATGCACCTCATTGATCTCCTTCATACTGTTGCACATTCCAAGCAAATGCACAACCTTTCTGTCCCCTATGAAGACTGTTGCCTAAGTCTTCATGAATTCATATCCATGCAATTCCCTCCTCCTCTCCCTTCTCCCACCCCCACGCCTATGAATACACAGCAACGTCAAATCACTGGGCTGAAAAGGCACTGGCCATGTCCTCCCCTTCCCCCAAAGACGCTCCTGGATATCCCCAGAGCTCTTCCCCTACTCCCTCTTCTGATGCCACTGGGAACCTCCAGGGCTCAGACCCACAATTTGCTAAGGACATGGCATGAGCAATCACCCTCTTGCGCTTCCCTCCTGCCATTCAGAACAAGCCAGGTGAGAGTTCAGGTTTGAATAAAGATGTTGACATGCTTCCCCCCCCTCCCACTATCCCACAAAGCGAGACCAATGGTCCGCTTCTAGGGGAGACCTCAGGTCCCCCAGCAACCTCAGACAAGATCAAGGATCCATCTGGGGCCAAGCTCAGCTCCAACCCTTGGCAAACTGTTGGCAAGCACCACCCTGTTTGCCCCACTAAACTGATAGCTGCCCAAGCTCAGTGTAAGCCTATTGTTGCTCCCCTGCACCCTCCTCCCCCTAAGGCTCCCCTTCCCCCTTGTCCCACTCCCCCAGGCCCTCCACCCCCCATCAACAACAGCACCTGTCCTACCAACTATAGGTTGTCTGCCCTGTCCCCCTCCACTCAAAGGGTGTCATATGCCAAAATGGCGTCCTTGTCCCCCCTCCAGTCTGATGAGCTGATGAAATATGCAGCTCTCCAGAACCAATTCCCTCAGATGTCGCTGGTCAATGTCATCAACTTCCTCCACAGCTCTGGAGACATCAAATCCTCTTCCCCTTCTTCCAAACCATCTTCTCCTCACTCCTCTCAGAAACCCAAAGCCACTCAGGGGCCTTCATGCAAGAACATCATTGTCCCATTCAACAACGTTTTCAAACCAGTCATGATCACTTTGCTCGAATTAGTGGTCAGAAATTGCAACAATGCCCTCTACCAAAAGGGCCATAACCTCAAAGTCAAATCTGCTAAGATGAGCAATAAGACCCTTTGGCTGAACACCAGCCAAGTCACATCAGATGAGGATCTCCTCATCATTAAGAAGGGCATTGCTGACTCTAACAGGTTGGCTTTTGCCTCCCCCCGACATCCAGGATGCTGTTGCCCCTGCACTCCCAATGTCCAAATCTTTCCTCAAACTCACCAACCTCCCCTACTTTAGGGAGGATAGCACCCCTCATACTGCTGATGATTTTACTGAAGTCATCAACACTTCACCATATGCTGACCTCATTAACTACCTAGTTGGCAAACCACACTTCAACCGAGTCTCTCCCCACTCTGACTCAGCCTGCCTTTTCTTCAACCTCTGGGACTCGCAGTCAGCCTCCAGAGCGAAACTTTTCATCACCCACACTCTTCTTTTCAAAAATAGGGTCTGCACTTTCCAAGGGGCTACCATGAGGACAGCCAGCCTGCTCTGCAATTGCTGTTGGAGGTGGGGCCACCCAACCCATCTTTGCAAAGTGCACAATCCTAGGTGCACTATCTGTGGCAACCTGCACCATACTGAAAATCACCACTGTGATGGCTTTTGCTGCCATGGCAAAACTGGCCCAAATCCCTGTCCCCCCACCCCTGCCAACATCAAGGAATGTCCCCACGTGACTTCCTTCCACTGCCTGTCATGTGACTCCAAGGAGCATCACGTGAACAGTGACAAATGCCTGTTCTTCTGTCATTGCTTTGACTGAGAATGGATTACCAAAAAGCTCCAAGAGCTTAAGGTGGAGAAAAACCACTGCAACTTCAACTCCAGAGCTGTGAATGTCTAAAGGACCTCTTCACAACTCTGCTCCCTTGTCAAACATTCCTATTTTATTTTTCAACATTCACCATTCTTTTCACACTGTCAAGATTCTCTTGAACAAGCCTGCTTTCAAAGACATTCTCATTTTATGTATCCAAGAACCACCCTTCTGCATCATCAGAAACATCCTGTCTACAGAGAACTCTGAAGGAGATCCATCCAAAGGTACCAATTATAACCCTGATTGGAACCTATTCATCCCAGATGGTGATAACCCGAGAACTGCCACTTTCATCCACAAATCCTGTAATTTACTCTTACCCACTTCTCACCCAAACATTATTTCTTCGCCTGATTTTCAACTCATCTTGCTCTCTTTTCCCAAAAAACTCTATTTTCTCAATTGCTATTTAGATCCTTCTGACGACTCCTCCATTTCTTACCTTGAATTGCATTCTCACCTCCTTCCAAAGAACACTATATGTGTGGGAGGAGACTTCAACTCTCATTCCCCAGAATGGGACGATCATATACTTCATCACTCTGCCTGCAGTGACCTACTCACTGACATTATGAATTCCCTAGGTCTCATTCTCTCCACACCAGAGACATATAAGTATACTCACATTCCTTTTGACTCAAACAAGCATCTGTCTGTCATTGACCTAATTTTCATGATAGATGATCCTCTTCAACCTAGCCCAGTCTACGTAGTCCGTGATGACTGGCAACTCAAATCTGACCACCACCCTCTCCTCACCCATCTCCCTATCCCTTCCCCCTTCCTCCCCTATACCAAGAAACTTTCCATCCCATGTGACTCTGAAGAAGAAGCCACATTCCTGTACTCCCTCACACTTCAACTTCAAAGTATCCCTCCCACATTCTCATCCAGCGATGATGTCCATACATATGCCAATGCAATGTCCCAAGTCATTTCACAAGAATGGCTCAACAATGCCAAGTGGGTCAAGATATGCACCAGATCCAAGCTGTGGTGGACAACACAATGTTCATCTGCTCTATGATCCTTCCAATCTTGCAAATCTAAAGCAAACTGGGCCAACTTTCAATGCACCACCTGCCAAGCGAAAAGAGCATTCTTCAACCAGAAAATCAAGGACATCACTGAAGAAAACCATTGCCCATGGGATCTCATGTCGTGGATTGGAAAGCGAAATCTCCCCCCCTCTCAATCCATCATGTTCAATGGGAAGAGTTGTGATGAACTAGATGACCTCTGGCATGCCCTTGACTCTTCCTACAATTCTGCTGTGGATTGACCCATCGACCTTAGTGCCATTGAGTCTATTGATGCCCAACCAGAGTGCCAGTGGCCCCCTTTCACAAATGCCAAACTATTTGATGCCCTCAAACTGTGTGCCAACGCCTCAGTGCCTGGCCCCAACCACCTCTCCTGGGCTCATGTCAAACACCTCATGGCTAACAACACCCTCCACACCAACTTCCTTCTCTTCGCTTCCAAATGTGTTGAATTTTCGACATGGCTGGAACACTTCAAAACATCCACCTCGTCATCATACCCAAACCCAACAAACCCCACTATACCACACCGAAAATGTTCTGCCCCATTGTCCTCCTCAACACACTAGGCAAGCTTATCAAGAAGATGATCTCCTCAAGAATGCAGTTTGAGGCTGCTCAACTACACCTTGTCCACCCTCTCCAATTCGGCAGCATCATCCAGCACTCTACAGAAGATGCTGGGGTATATGTCACCCATGCTGTGCACTCCAGATGGTGCTGCAAACTCAAGACCAGCATCATTGCATTTGATGTTGCTCAATTTTTCCCTTCCACAAATCATTCCATCTTAAGCACCATACTCAGGTGCCATGGGTTCAATGGTAATCTTGTCACTTTCTTCACTGACTACCTTAAGAATAGGTACACCACATATTCTTGGAACAACAAGCTCTCACCCAAGTTCCCAGTGTCAGTAGGAGTTGGTCAAGGTTCTGCCCTTTCCCCCATCCTGACTGCCCTTTCCCTTTCCCCCTTCATGTATAAATTTACTAACAACCCCAGATGCAAGATTGTCTCCTTTGTGGACAATGGTCTTATTTTAGTCCAATCTGATTCATATGACACTAACTGTCGCCTCTTATCACAGATCTATAAATCAGTCAAAGAATACTTACTTCACTTAGGTTTTGTCCTCGAAAGAGACAAAACTGAAGCTTTCCATTTTTCCAGTTGCCCCCCTCGTGACCCCAACCCCCCCATCATCATCGACCCTTCCCTCACCATCACCCCCAAACCATTCCTTCACTACCTTGGCTTCTGGTTCAACAGAAGCCTCACATTCAAAGAACATGTCTGGTTTTACTCCACCAAGGTGCTCTCTACTGTCTGATGCATGCACATGCTTGGCAATTCCATCTGCAGTCTCTCCCCCCTCCACAAGAGACTTTTGTACCATTCCTGCATGGTTCCCATAGCCACATACAGATATCACCTCTGGTTCAATTGCAATGCTAGATATTGTGGACTTATCAAATCCTTACAATGCATGCAAAGACAAGCCGCCCTCTGGATCACTGGCACATTCCACACCACTCCCACTGGTGGAGCTGAAGCCATAGCTGGCCTCATCCCCATCCAGCTACATCTCTTCAAGCTTGCCAAAAGGAGCTCCCTCTGCTTTCACACCCTCCCCTCCTCTCACCCCCTCAAACTCTTAACAAGGGACATCAACCCCCTTGACGCCCAACACACCAAACAGCACTCAACAGTGCTTGACTTCGTCTCAGATGCTCAACTGGTCACGGACTGGTTCCAGTGTCTCCACCCCAGCACCAAACTGGGCCAGTGTCTACTGGACTTGTTTGCCAACCAAATTAAATTCATCAAGTGCCCTGACCCTTCAAAAGAAGGCACTATGGCACTCCACATTGCCAATGCCTCCTGCACTCGAGATCTTTCTTTCTCTTCTCCTGTATCATTAGTTGTAGCTACAGATGGTTCAGTTCCTTCTAATCCTTCCCTCTCTGCTACATCTGCTTTTATAGTTTTCAGTTCATCTTCTACAAACATCCTTTCTTCTGCTGTTCACCCTTGTGGTGAAGTTACTTCTACCAATTCTGAATCATATGCTCTTCATCTCAGTCTCTTCTCTTCTATCTCTCTAGCTTCCTCTCTTAATATTTCATCCATTGTAGTTTTTACAGACTCAATTTCCTCTGCTAAACACTTATTTTCTTACAGCCCCCACAGTGCACACCAAGATTCCATTGTGGTCGCTCCTCTCTTACACACCTGGCTCTCCTCCTCCCCTCTCAATCACATCCACTTCTGGTCCATCCCCTCCTCAGCTTCCTGGTCTGTCCACCAACAAGTGCACCTTCTAGCCAAGTCCCTTCAGCTACCAAATAACCGTCGCCAACCCATCTGCACCTCACTTGGGTTTGTTCGCAATCACTACACCCAAAAGTGCCTCAACAAATGGCACTCACTAATGAACAACCCCACTTACTGTGGTCACTCATGGCTTAACCTAGTCAACAGCACTGAAAAACCACTCACCCCTAAATATGCCAAAGGGGGTACTTGGCTCAACTCACCCCTTGGGCGTAATGCCCAACTCTGTGTGTGCTTCACTCACTGCATCACCAACCACGCACCCATTGGCACTTTTTGTCAGTGCTTCTTCCCTGGGTGCCATATTACCTCATGCCCCTGCAGAGCTCATTTAGAAACATGCAACCACATCCTCGACCAGTGTGAATGCTTCCACTACCCAATAGGATCCTGCAATGGATTCTATTGGCTTATCAACTTCCTCGAATGCAACCCCTCTGCATTCTCATTCGCAGACCAGATTCAAGGACCCCTCACCCAGGAGGAGTTCACCACCCGCTGCCTTTCCCAGAGAGAATGCATCACTGCTAACAGAGTCCCGGATGTCCACTAACAAAGGGCCTTTCTTTCTTCTCCCCTTTTCCCTTACTTACTTTGCCTTGAGAGTAGCTCCCCCACTCCCTCACCTCTTCATTTTGTTGTCTCACTAAGTTAGTTCCCTTTCTTTCTTTTTGACTCGTCATCCCCAGTTAGGACTACTCTTTCCTACTCTGTCTTCTATCTCTTCTCTCTTCCTTTTCTTTCTCTCTCTTATCTAGTTTCGGTATTGGGACTGCTATCGTGCACCCATTTGTAGTAGCTAGCCTATTACAATAAACTCAGATTTTTTTTTAAAAAAAAAAAGACAGAATCTAAACACATAGATGCTGTTAAGAAGCCTTGGAGGCAGTCCAACTGTTTCAATGCACTCAAGCAAATACTCATGACAAATAGTTGCCTCAACAAACTTTGGGTAGCTTGGATAGAGTTCACTAGATGCAGTATGCTCCATGGGGACCTGCTGTCCAGTGCTTTACAGTGTGTGTGATGTTCTGTTAGATGTGCAGTGGCAGCCTGGCTTATAGATAGCATGGTCACTTTATTATAGCTCTTGGTATCAGTGCATCAACTCTTCCACCTGGACAAGATGGTGATGATGATGATGACAATGAACAGGCTATGGACAAGCCTCAGTCTGAGCCATTTATGATGCTGGCACAACCAAGTAGTATCATTGGTATGATGTAATTTCACTCTTACATTCTAGGATTTCTGATTCCCATTGCTGGCAGCATGAAATCTGGAGCCTATCAATGTTGCTGATTGCCTCTCACTTCCAGATTTTCCCCAGCTCCTTTCCCAGTATCTGGAGGAGTATTCAGAAGCCTGGAATGCAATGTCTAGTACTGAAGTTTCACAGAGGCTCTCCCATCTCCAGCTGAATCTTTATCCATCTACTGTTGCCACTTTGCATGCACCAAGAATGGATTCATGCTGTTCACTCATGGATGGGAGGAAGCACACCAGATGCCACATGTATTTCAAATGGCCTCAAGATTGCAAGAGTCAAGTCATTCTTCTCTGTAGCACTTCAGAGGGGCTCAGAGGTCCATACCTGTGCCCTCATGCACCACTTTGGGCTTTCTGGGAGTGACATTGATGAGGACATGGGAATGTGGATTGTTTAGCCACTCTTCCATGGTGCCTTGAAACCCACAATGGGCATTATTCCACTTCATCAGATTTTCCATTCCATACACCTAATCTCTGTCTATGATATAGAGCCAATCCCACACAAATTTTCATTCAGAGTCCGTCAATCACTACTATGAATTCTATGTTAACAAGTTCATTGACCACTAAGCTTTTGAAATCACCTCATAGATAACATTTTTTTGTCTAACTCCTTACTCCTTGTCTGGTGACTCTGTCCTTTGATTGCCTGTAGTAAATATATTACACAATAGTATTTACTTGATTTTTG
Source organism: Podaxis pistillaris (assembly GCA_018524465.1). Taxonomy (NCBI): domain Eukaryota; kingdom Fungi; phylum Basidiomycota; class Agaricomycetes; order Agaricales; family Agaricaceae; genus Podaxis; species Podaxis pistillaris. Next base: position 12,417 of record JAEUWN010000463.1, read on the forward strand.
TGACTTTCTTTTTTTGTGTTTGTGATAGATACTCCATAATGACTGGAGATTGCCTGCTCATTATTACACTTCCATAGTATGTTTTATTCTTCCAGTTATTGGGACTGCCTGTGTTTACTTTAAGCTGTCAATGTGCTCTTTGAAAATAGGGTAAGTCAAACTCTTGCAGTCACATGACAGCATGCCATGGGCCAACTGATCAATCAATCACTTGTTGAACATTGAATCCAATATCTATCTTTCTGACATCCTGACCCATTCTGCTTGCCACCCAGCAAGTCTTGCCACTTCCCCTATGCCCTTGGATTTAGGGACCTTTGGCACCACTGGCCTTGACCCTGTCTGATGTCTGAAGACCTAATTGCACCACATCTCAGTGGATCCAAGACTGGATCACTTCTCTACTGCCCTGCCAATCACCCTGCCACTCCCACACATGCTGTGGAACAAGGACTGGCAATGATACCAGTATTATGAGATGTGAGTTTGTTCTGTATCTACCAACTCTGGAGAGCAGAATGTTTCTTACACATCGAACAGGAAGTCTATTGCTTTTCTCCCACTTACACATATGAGTCATTGTCTGCAAGGCAATGTGCTTCATATCATTTCAACAATAGGGTGAAGCATTGTGAGCCAACCACACCTTGGACAACATAGCCTCCAATGTAAATGCCTATGTCACTTAGTTTGGGTTCCCTTTCAGTTCCAGTCTTGATCTTACTGGGGGTCATTTGGACACTAGCAAGACTTTCCTAAGGTCCTGTTATCAAGGCCTTCTACCCAAATCTCAAGTCTCTCCTATCTTGCCCAACTTGTTGACCACCCAACTTGATGGTCCCCTCACTTATCAGGCCAAATTGAGTACCTGGCTCAGCAGTGCATGCATGTGCTCTCAGGCTCATGCTCACTCACATATCTGGCCTCAACTTCCTCTCCTCTCAAGCATCCACCTCCACTGCAATTGCCACAAAGTCCACTTCCTCATCCTATTACTAACCCCCTTTACTCCTATTTCATCTCCTCTAAGTAATGCCCTTCTTTCCAAAACAAAATCTTCAACCTGCCACTCTTGGAATCTGAAGGAACTGCCCCTGCCAGTCTTTTTGGTATCAACCTCTGACCCTTCTACAGCCTGACAAGAAGGTCACACAGATCAGCACTCACTTGATCACACACCTCCCATGTCTGGAACCTACAATTCTCAAGCTGTGGATGAAAAAGCTACATAGATCAGTGCTCACTTTATCACACACCTCTTCACATGTCTGGAAACCCACCATCCTCAAATGTTCTATAGTTTGATGAGGGAGTTGCACAGATCAGCACTCACTTTATCACACACCTCTTTGCATGTCTGGAAACCTGCATTCTCAAACTGGGGACAAAAAAGCTGCATGGATCAGCACTCACTTTATCATACACCTCTTCACATGTCTGGAACCCACAACCCTCAAGCTGGGGACAAAAAAGCTGCATGGATCAGTGCTTGCTTTATCACACACCTCTTCACATGTTCAGAAACCCACCATCCTCAAATATTCTATAGTTCAATGAGGGAGTTGTACAGATCAGTGCTCACTTTATCACACACCTCTTTGCATGTCTGGAACCCACAATCCACAAGCTGTGGATGAAAAAGCTGTGCAGATCAGCACTTGCTTTATCACACACCTCTTTGTATGTCCAGAAACCTACAACTCTCAAGCTAGGGACAAAAAAGCTGCATAGATCAGTGCTCACTTTATCACACACCTCTTTGTATGTCTGGAAACCAGCAATCCTCAAACTGGGGACAAAAAAGCTGCATGGATCAGCACTCACTTTATCATACACCTCTTCACATGTCTGGAACCCACAACCCTCAAGCTGGGGACAAAAAAGCTGCATGGATCAGTGCTCACTTTATCACACACCTCTTTGCATGTCCAGAAACCTGCAATCCTCAAACTGGAGACAAAAAAGCTGCACAGATCAGTGCTCACTTTATCACATTAACAGTTTGACAGGAGAGTTCACAGATCAACACTCCCTTCATCACATACCTCTTTGCATCTCCTGAAGATTGGACTTTCCTCCTCAAGCAAGAAAGTTGCAGGAATCAGCATGCACTTTATCACACATCTTTTCATATGTTCCAGAAGCCCTCTATTGGATGAAGTCAAAAGACTCAGCAAAGAAACAATTCACTGCAGGATTAGTTGGTCAGTCCTAATCACTG